>CM053607.1:2229233-2247784 GCA_028646535.1 Procyon lotor
AAGATTTTATTTATTTGACAGAGAGAAACACAGCGAGAGAGGGAACACAAGCAGAAGGAATGGTAGCAGGAGAAGCAGGCTTCCGGCCCACCAGGAAGACCGATGCGGGGCTCGATCCCAGGACTCTGGGATCATGACCTGAGCTGAAGGCAGACGCTTAACGACTGAGCCACCCAGGCGCCCCTTTGGCCATTTTTTTAAAGATTTTATTTATTTATGACAGAGAGAGAAAGCGAGAGAGGGAACACAAACACGAGGGAGCTAGAGAGGGAGAAGCAGGCTCCCGCCGAGCAGGCAGCCCGATGTGGGGCTTGATCCCAGGACCCTGGGATCATGACCTGAGCTGAAGGCAGATGCTTAACAACTGAGCCACCCAGGCGCCCCAGTTTGGGCCATTTTTAATAAAACTGCTACAAATGTGTGTGGCGGCTTCCACGTGGAGATAAGTTTTCAAATCATTTGGTTAAATACCAAACTGTGTGATTGCTGGAGCCCTTAGTTCTGTATCTCACTAGCTTTATACTTTTATTCAGATGAATATCTATTTATTTATCTTCTCAGTGATTCTTTCGGGAACTATTTGATTGCCCAGCACCTGTGAAGCATGATCTAGTTACTGGGGCGAGGGGAGGGAGCCGGGAATTAGCTAGGGGTATCTCTTCCACGAAGCGTGAGTTCTGGTAGTGGAACGCCCTCCATGAATGGGCAATGGCAGGTGCTACCGAGAGCTGGGAAGACAAGGGGTCAGGGAAAGGGACAGAGATCGCCCAAACTCACTGCTTTGGGTAGATCTGTGGTCATATGACCTTGTAGCAGAGACAAGAACGGGGGTAAGGAGAGAGGCTGGCAGATGTCAGGCAGAAGAGCATTCTGTGAGAAGGAAGAGCAACACAAAGAGGCAGGGGGTGCCTGGTGACCCTCTGCAGCCCAGAGACCCTCGGCCATGATGGGGTGCATGGGGAAGTGGGGTGGAAAGGAGGGCAGGGAGGTCCTAGATCTTCCAGGAAGGTTGAGACTTTCCCCTTTCTTGGTCCACAGAGGAACCTACTCTGGTTTGTCTAGAAGCATCACTTGCATGAGCATGTGGGACACGTGATGCACAGGGTTGGGAGCGGTGGGGGCTGCAGGTGCTTTGACTGCCCAGCTGCTGGGGAGCTGGACGAGGGGTGAGGGAGACTCCCCAGATTGGGGCTCTGCACGTGCAGAATGTGCTGCTCTGCAATGCAGTGAGCTGGGGAATGTTCAGGATTCCTGCTACACATTGTAGGAGAGAGCACATGGGCCCCTGCCCTGCCTCTAGCGTCTAGGCCAGAGGCCCAGGCTAAAACTGGTCACTCGGAGTCACACGGCCGGAGGAAAAGTACCGGGGGTTGGGTGGGAAGGGGTAGAGAGAGTCAAGGGCTGAGCTCCGGAGCACCCCCTCATTAGGGCTGAAGGGGCAGAGGGGCCAGCAAGAGAGCTGGGAGGAAGCAGCCTGCAGGTGGGGGGAGGGGCATCCAGCCAGAGGGTCCGAGGCCCTGATGACGTGGGGTCAAGGAGGAAGGGTGACAGCTGTAGCAAAGGCTGCCGAGCCGTGCCAGACAGCAGCTCAAGGCCAACATGTGCGCCCCCAGCATCTGTACCAATCTGTCCCTCGGGGCCAGGGACAACTCTTGCAGGCCTCCTGGGTCCCTGGAAGGTGTCTGTACTTTATTGTGAGAAGGAGATCTGACATTAGGGATGACACAAGAGGAGCTCCACAGGCTTACACTGTGGTCAAGTTCACGGACAAGATATGTTGCAGTGGATGTTTCCTCTCTCCTCCTTTCCAGGAGAACTAAATAAATAAATCTCTCCCTTGACCCCATATGCCCCCTTCCAGCCACCAAAAAAACTTAAAACGTAACTGCTGAGATGGAGAGCAGTGGTTACCCCCTCCCCCAGGACATGGGGCAAAGCCAAGAGAGTTTCCATGATCTCGGGGGGCTGGGCCAGGGTGCTCCTGGCCTTGCAAGGAGTGGGAGGCGCGGAGGGGCGTGGCTTCACAGGGCAGGGACAGACCCCAGCCGGAGCCCTGGCTCCCGAGAGCCCAGGAGACCCGCCAGGAGCAGCCACCAGCTCCAGGCGCTGCTGGCGGAGCCCAGGGGAAACCGCCTAGCCAAGCTCCCAAATCCATGGAAGTATTTCCCTGCATGGGACTGAGGACCGCAACGGGCCAGCGTGTGTCAAGCCTCAAAGGGTGGTCCCCAGATCTCAACGTCTAATAATAAAAAGATGACGGTGAACCGCTGTTTCGTGTGATGACCGCCAAGGAGATGTGTTCGTTAAATGGACAAGGGGGCAGCAGGGCAAGCGGGGCTCCTGGCCCCCGACAGCTACCCTGGTCCTGGTGCGGCTGCTTCTCCACAGCGGCTGGGACTCCCCTGGAGTAGAACAGGGAGTCCCTCACCCCACCCCCTGCCCCCCCAGCAGAATGCGGACACTTGAAGGGCGTCCCTGCTGGAGCTCCAATTCAGACATCGGAGCAGTGGTCCTGCTGGGCTGGTGACCCCAGCAGGCAAGGTGGCCGCGTGGCTCTAAAGTCCCAGTATCACAGGGGAGGGTACGCAAGGGGGGGTTTGGGGTTGGAGACAGTGGCTTCATTGCTGGCTCGGAGTCCTGGGGTTCATCTCTGCTCCCGTGGGCAGGAAGGAAAGAGCATGAAAGGGCCTTATAAGCTGGGGCCCTGCTGCCGACACCGAACCAGGAGAACAAGGCTGCGTGCCTGTTGAGAGGAGGGCCGGGGGTTCCGGAATGCCTTGGAGAAACAGACTGTGCTGAGCAGCTGACGTGATCTGCTGCTGGTGGCAGACCCAGGGGGTGGCCAGAGCCGGCCCTTTCCAGCTGCGCTTTTTCTGACGGTGCGTGTGGGAGCCACGTTTTACTTCCCGCTGCCTCCTTCCACTCTGCCTCGGCCCGGGGGCATCTGAACACCGGCTAGGCATCTTACCCGCCTCCTGGCTGTGCTCTCGGGTCCCTGGACTGCTTCCACCAAGAGGCCCACAGGGCCTAGTGCACAGAAAACCCGCCCTTTTGTCCCCTGCCGAAGTGCCTCTTGCTCCCCGTGCTCCCCGTGCTCCCCGTGCTCCCCACCCCGCCTCCCACGGCCTCGGGCATCTCCCAGCACACCGGCCTCCCGGGTTTCTGTGGAATCATGCCAGAGCACAGGTCCAGCCTGGAGTGGTTCACCCCACACTCCCTCTCCTGCCCTCCAACCCTCCCTAACAGAATCCTCTCTCCCTTGCCCCTCTCAGACTGCCAGCCACCTCCCTCCTACAAATCCCCGGGGCCACATGAAGCATCTCAGGAGACAGGGTGTTACAGCTGTCTGGTGCTCACAAGATACCCCACAAGGGGAGTGATCCCCTACTCCCCAGAAGAGGGTCACACAACCGTGAGAATCCTTGAAAACTGCGCTTGGCAGTGACAGTCATGTTGGTTCCGTGCTCCGATGCAAACAATCCTTGTTTTGGAAAATGGATTCTTCTGCTTGCTGAGTGAGGTCGATCTTCCAAAATCAGCTATCTTTCCCTCTAACTCTGCATCACTTCTAGGGTGGTAGCGGGCCTCTAAGCAAGGGTCCGGGGCCTACTGCTGCCCATGGGGACAAATCACGGCCTGACCCAGGATAATAAGAAACACTGGAGCAAAGGTAACTCAGGACGACATGCAGGGGACAGCGAAGGGGCACGGGCACCCTGCAGAGTGCCTCCCCCTGGGATGCCTCAGAAGAGAGCAGCAATCCATAGGAGAGGGCTCTTTGTCTCCAGGACACGGGGAAAGACTGGCATCCTGTGGCCAGCAGCTAGCATTACATCCACAGGGTGGAAAAAGCGAAGAACTTAATCAGATACTGTGACCCAATCATCAGCTGGTAGAGCTGCCAAAAACTCCATAAAACACCTCTAGGCATTTTAACAGAAATAACGTAACGTGGTTTATGTTTATTATGGATACGTGCATCAAACCAAAGAATGCTCTTTTTGAAGCAAAATATAGGAATTTCTAGAGAACAGATCGCTTTCCATTTTGAATTCATATGATTATAATCTCCTTGCCTTCTAGATCAAATCTGTTAACCGGTTCAGTGGAAGCACGTGTTAATAAATTATCAGTGTAACTAGCATTTTAATTACGTTACATTCTAAAGCTTTAATTTGGAGATGTGACCGAGCATCTGGGAGGTCGTGAGGCAAGAACTGTGTCTTTTAGACTCAGATCCTTTGAACAGTGCACTGGACTCCAGAGCCACAAGGGAGCCCCCACATCAGAAGCCGGAATCTAGACATCTCTCCAGGTCTGGCGACACTGATAGAAAAACACATTTTTCTTGGAAATTTGATAAGAAAAATGATTTACAAAAAAAAAAAAAAAAAGAGCAACACCCCAAAAGCAAAACAACCGGTTTTTCTGAGTAAGCTAAAGACACATTTGTTTTCCTAGATGGATCATGCCATCACTAGCTTGTTATGAACCACTCTCTGATCCTGTGGATTTGGCTCTGCCTAGGTCACTTTTCACTTAAATGACAGCTGATGCTCTGTAAAGGAATACCAGCTCAAATAAGCCATTCGAGAATTTAAAGCCAAGTGTGTGGCTCTAAATTCACTGCTCAGGGCTCTCTGCAGTGTAGACACTCGCTTGTTTCCATCACCGTGATGAACAGCTGTGGCTCCTTATGTAGCAAAGAGGAAAAACTTAATTTTCAGCATTTCTCAGTTAGTGGCCTACATCAACTCCCATTATTACCTGTGACGTGTTTTTGGATGATAGCCTGCAAGGTAAGAATGAGTTTTACGTTTTTTTTTTTAAGATTTTATTTTATTTTATTTATTTTTAAAGATTTTATTTATTTATTTATTTGACAGAGAGAGAGATCACAGGTAGGAAGAGAGACAGGCAGAGAGAGAGGGGGAAGCAGGCTCCCCGCTAAGCAGAGAGCTCGATGCAGGGCTCCATCCCAGGACCCTGAGATCATGACTTGAGCTGAAGGCAGAGGCTTTAACCCACTGAGCCACCCAGGCGCCCCAAGATTTTATTTTTAAGTAATCTCTACACCTAACCTGGGGCTTGAACTCACAACCCTGAGATCAAGAGACACATGCTCCACTGACTGAGCCACGCAGGAGCCCAAGTTTTAAGTTTTTAGTGCTTCTTTACCAACCAGAAACTCATGACAAATATGCAGCAGTGTCTAGTGCACAGAAGGGCCTCCAAAGCCTACAATAGTTACTATGTGGCCCTTTACAGAGTTTGCTGACTCTGCATTATACAAACAAGACTTTTGTTTCTTTCTCTAAATGTCTTAAGGAAGGTTTGAGATAGGCCGAGGTAGAAACAAATGCACTTTCATTTCTGAATTTCTGAACCAGTGCTTTTTCTTTTTTACCTTCAATTAGTTGCAGCAAATTTGGTCCACTTGACATTCACTGTCACTGAACACCTACTATGTATAGCACTTCACAAGGTTTAAAAGAAGATAGAGAGGTCTTAGAGGACATGAAAATCATTGTGATCCAAGTCAAAATGTTTTGTTACCAAAAAAGATAGTGCAGAAAAGAAGGCAGGTGTCACTCTGGGTGGTGGAGGTAAAACTTGGGAACTGGAAGGATTACCCAGCTGAGTGTAGCGGGCGGCGCTGGGAGGAAAGCGTTCCAGGCAAGAGGGAAGAAGCAGGCAAGGGCAAAGGCAGGAAGGCAGCAGTGAGAGTTCTGAGTGCCAGCGACAGGAGGTGTGCTGGGGGTGTGGGCAGACGGCCTACAGGGAGAAAAGGCTGAAGGCTAAGCTGGTGTCTCCTCCACTAAAGTAATGCGGAAAAAAACATAACACACTCACTTGGGAAAACTTAAATAAAAGGGAAGTTACTGTGAAAACGTATTTGTCTGGGATCAGAAGCCAGAAATGGAAAGGCATCAGGACTCATATATGGTCTCCTCTCCCCTTTCTCTAATGGGTCCCACAGGGGGTGGGGGGGTCTCTCGAGGTACAGCTGCTTCCCGCTGTGCTGCTGCTCACTTCTCCTTTCCCTTTAAGCCTGGCCTCGTCTTCTGCTCTTGGGTAAAGGGATCCATCAAAGCACCTCCTCTCTCAGGTGCCACCTGAGGCGTCAGGGCCGAGAAACCCAGCTGTCGGGTCTAGGATACCTGGTTCTTCACTCCACTGCACATGCCAGCCTCAGATGATGTACACAAGGGCAGGGGTACGGCATTTGGGGAGGGACCAGACCGCTTTCTTCGAAGGGCTGTTTCCACTTGCAATTCCATACTGAACATTTTGGAAGGAGCTGAAGTCTGGGCGTCTACTTTACACATACACTGCTCGTACTGAATGCTAAGAATTTGGACTTTATAGCCAGACGCTGGGAAGCCTCGGGAAGTTTCTGAGCAAGGCAGTGATCCTTAAGAGGATTCTGGTGGCGGGGGATAAGGTGAAAAACCTCGTTCAAGATGAGGATCGGAGCCCCAATTTACGCAGTAACTGCGGCCTGGGAGAGGGTTTTTTACTTTTTACCCCCTCAAGAGGCATAACCGTGGGGTCTGGCGGTGGCTGGCTACGGTCTCGGACTGGGCTTCGGGCCGCGGGGAGGATCTGGCAGGCAAATGGACCGCAGCAGGCTCGGGGAGCTGCCAGGACAGACGGTCCCGCAGGGAGGACGGGCCACTGTAGCGAGGGCCACGGCGAGGCGCTCAAGGGCACCGGGCACGGTCTGTCCCCCCGTCCGCCGCGCGGGGCGTCGAGAACCGTAGTCCTCCAGCTCCTCCGGGGAACCGGCCGGACTCGCACAGAGCTGTTCCCTCCGGTTACAATTCGCACACCTGCCAGTCCGGGAGCGGGTCCTTCCAGTCTAGCAGGCGCCGGGGTGACGTCATCAAGGGGTCATCTTCCCCCCCCCTCGCTGAAGGCTTTAGGTGTCTATGGAAAGTCTGTCTCACAGCAAGCCGGCAACAAGAGATTAACCCGCTACGCAGCACAAGGGGTACACTCTGATGCCTCTGATCAACCGACTCTTCCTTAGTGGGCGCCTCTCCCGCCGCCTCGGCCCGGCTCCCGTTCCCAGTTTGCTCAGGCAGGACCGCGGACAGCCCCACACCGCGGCGAGGGGCGGGGCGAGCTAGGGCGGGGCGGGGTCCTGGCTGGGCGGTGTCGCGCTCGGGGGCCGCGCCGGGTCGCGTTTCTCTGTAGTGCCCGAGGCGGCTCCGTTTGGGAGAGCCTTTCGCCAGCTCCACGGGGACCTCTGTGCACGGATGGACCCGCCCGGACCCGGCGGGAAGCGGCCTGGCAGGCGGCGGCCCCGGCGGCGTCAGCAGAGGGAAGACAGGGCCGAGGCCGCGGGTCCCTGAGGCGCGCGGGCCCGGAGGGCCCGGCGTTGGCACCATGATGCCAGGCGAAACCCACTCGGCGGCGCCCGGGACGGCGGCGGACCTCTCGCGGTGTCAGGGCTGCGCCTCCTTGCAGCAGGTGCGGCGCCTTCCCGGGCCGAGGGCGCGGAGGAGCCCAGTCGGCCGCCCAGGGCGCGGGGCTGGGGGTCCGGCCGCGCGGCCCCGCGCGCTGCTCCCGCTCCGCGGCGGAAGCTCCCCCTCCTCCCTTTCCCGCTCCCCTTTCCACTGCAGTTGTTTGGGGGAACTGTCTCTTTTGCCTTATCTAGGCTTGCAATCCAGGACTCGTCTTCCGGGATGCGGCGGTGGTGGGGGCGGAGGGAGCCAGTTCTGGAGGGCCCCTTCGCTCACTTACCAGTGTCAGGGCTGCCCAGGGCTGACTGTGAGGTTGACGAGTGAGGGGTGAAGTGCAGAGGGAGGCCACCTCTCTGAGGAATGAGATTTTCGATTGCTCGGGTTCATCCTTTTTTTTTTTTTTTTTTTGCCTGGAGGCGCGACGTGCAGGTTGACTGGGAGGTTCATTCAGCAATTAAAGGCTTGCAGTTACTGGAAGTTTCTAACAGCAGAACGGACTGTTCTCTACACTGACAGAAGAGGCATTACTAACTAGTGTCTGGCCCCACGTCTTGTGAGGTAGTTGAAATAGTCCCGGGTACTTATTTCCGACTAGATCCTCCTTGTTGTCTGATATCGAGAGTTTCTTAATTTCTAGGGTCGGTGCTTTTAATGGCAAAGTAGCACATTGCCCTGCCTCCTAGATTGAATGAAATTATCATCCTTCCTACCTGGTGTTCTAGGCACCAGGGTCACAGTGATGAACAAAATACATGGTCTGCTCTTAAAAGTAAGACACGTGTCCAATTAAGACCTTAGAGGATTTTAAATATTCTGAAAATAAAGGAGGAGTTGGAATGGTGGTCTTGTTTCTTGGCTGGGTTGGTGGGCAGGATGTCTTTAGGGAGGTGAGATAGGAAGATCTGAAGGTGGAGCAGAAGGGTTTGGGAGGAACTGCCTCTGTGGAGGGATTGACGGATGGGTACGTTATGCAGTGAGAAGGAGCAGGGCACCTCTGAGAAGCAGACCAGTGTCTGGTTGACAGGAGCACCGTGCAGAAGGGAGAGTGGCTGCAGAGAGGAGACCAGGAAGGAATGTAGGCTATAGGCTATCAAGATAATCTGGGTTTTTTTTCTTTTTCTTTTTTTTTTTTTAAGTGCATTATCTATGTACTGATCCCGAATGTTTTAAGTGTTGAGAACAGGGGAGAGAGAAAGGGATCACACACAGGCATTCCTGACGGAAGGGAGACTGAGTTAAATCGGTGTTTGAGTTGAGCTGCACTGTAAAGGCAGGTATAACACGCTTTTATTTCCTTCCCTTAAAACCCCAGGAACATGAGTGACGTTATTTTGCATCTTTAATAAATTATATTTATTTTTTGTGCCAGTTTCATCCAACAAGTATTTATAGGTCACCTGCTGTGGTTTAGGCAGTGTGATTGTAGCAGCAGGCGAACATCCTTCATCTCTCGGGAGTTTCCATTCCAGGAGAGTGGGAGATAGATGAAGCAAGTTGCATGAGAAGATGATATGGTAGAGAAAATTAAGCACAGAGGGTGGAAAGGACAAATGGGTGAGGAAGGGGCTGCTGGCTGGTGGAATTTATGTGGGAAGTCCTTGGAAGGCCTTTCTGAGGTGGTTGTATTTGAGCAAAGGGGGCGAGAGAATGGGCTCTGGAGATACTTCAGGAGAGCGCCCCATACAGCGGGAAGGTCAGGTGTGGAGGCCTAACACGGGCTTGCTCCATGTGCTTGGGAAGAGAAGGCGGCCATTGTAGCTGGCGTGGGGTGAATGTAGATGTCTTAGTCTGTTCTGGGCTGCTGTAACAAAAGGCCATAGGATGGGTGGCTTAAAAGCAGTAGGACTTTATTCCTTGTAGTTCTGTTAACTGGGAAGTCCTAGATCAATGAGGCCCAGGCAGATTTGGCTTCTGACAGGGCTTGATTCCACTGTTGTCTCACCCTCACCTGGTAGATCATCTAATGGAAGGGGGAAGCGAGCTTTCTGGGGTCCTTTTTAAAGGACACTAATCCCGTTCATGAGGGCTGTGCTCTCATTACCTAATCATTTGCCAAAGGTGTCACATTGGGGGTTAGGTTTAAACATACAAATTTGGGGAGGGGGCACAAAAACAGTATACAGCAGTCGGGAAGTCCGATGACATCAGGAAAGGAAGGGTCTGGTTGTGTGGGCCCTTAGAGACCTTTGCAAGAATTTGGGCTTTTACTCTGAAAGGACAGTGAGTTGTCGGAGGCTTCTGTGCAGAACAGCTGGCTGGATTAACACTTCAGTTGTGGATCTGGTCCTTCTCCAGAAACCTGGCCTACCCATGGTAGTCCTCATCTTCACTAAAAGTAGCACCTGGTTGGAAACTATGGGTGTCATCCTGACTCCACCTTCATGATCCAGCCCCCCTCACTGGTCCCTGCTGCTTCCAGCTCTGGAACCCAGTGTGCTCTCTGTGTGGACCCAGCTTGCTCTCTGTCTGGACCCAGTGTGCTCTCTGGCCTAGAGAATCTGGCTCCAGTCTCCCAAGAACTCCTCCTCTTCTGCCCTTGTCGCATTCCTACTAGTGGTTCTCCGAGCAGCAGCAGCAGTAGGAGGAATCCCATTAAATCCTTCAGTCCAGGGATCTGCAGACTTGTTCCTTGAGGGGCAAGATCCTCAAGATGGAGGGCTTGTGGTGTGTTCACAGGTCCGCTACCCATCGTAGGGTACAAGCAGAATAGGCAGCCGTAAAGGGATGGGCCTAGCTGGGCTCCAGGGGAACTAGGTTTACAAAACCAGGCCCCGCCTTTGCAGACCTCTTCCCTAGGTCATAATACTCCACTGTATTTGGGTTTTTGCCTGAAATACCTTTTCAGGGGAAGAGCATGATTAGTTATGTGTAGATATTGAATGATTTTGCAAAGGAAGGCTGAAAAAATAGGTTCATGGCAGATCATTGAAGATCTTGAATGGTAAGCACTTCAAGTTTTATACTTCTTTTTGCCAGTGTTGTTAGATGAGAGGTGTTTTTGGTAGACATAGCAGGTGGTGGCGTACAGGTTGGATTGGAGGAGGTGCAGCCCGCTCTGGAACAGTGTTTTACTCATGCATACTCGTGATAACGAGAGCCTGGGTGAATCGAAGCTTCCCAGGAATGGGAATAGAAAAGCAGAAGGGTCTCAGTGTGAGAAACTACAGAGAATAGACAGATCTCCGGTCTGGAGACTTAAAGATCCAGAGATGAAAACCCGAGTGACTGAGAGCTGTTAGAGGGAAGTGAAGTGGAAACAAAGACAGAGGAAGTGTTGGAAATGTGGGATTGAAGTTCTGAAATGAGCTCAGAAGTGGGGATATTTAGCTGCTTTCACATTTGCCATTTGTGGGACTCGGGCCTCCAGAGCACCTGATGGCTGCTGAGAAGAGAGCGTGGAGGCCTGGGTGGGTTGGCACAGAGAATGTTTTTGGGGGAGAGATGGGGACAGAATGGGGGAGCGCATTCTGTCACTTAAAGAGACTTTGGGAACCTTTGTGGCGTGGCGTGAGACGAGGTGCCGTCCTTAGGAGTCAGGGAAAAGCTGCTGGTTGTTGACAGCAGGTGGGCATGGAGTGGTGGGGAAAGGAAACAGGGAAACAAGCACCTGGGAAATGAGGGTGGAGAGATCGAGAGCAGAGCAGGTGTCAGGATACATCACCCTAGGGATGGCTGCCAGGTCTCCTCCTTGAGACACTTGTGCCCAAGAGCCTGGCGGGTACCCTGCACAGACAAGGTGGCCGGCTGGTGGCTTCACAGGGGCCCTTCGCGCCTGGCCAGAAATGGGCAGGCAGGTTGCAGGCATCTCCCTGCTGGAGGCGGTCGTGGCCATGCGGGGCTTGGTCTGAACCGCAGCGGGAAGCTGACTCTGTCCCCTGCGTGGAGCAGTCTCTTCCTCTTGCTGGACATCTTCTCCCTGTCCTCTTTGCATCCCGTTGACAGATGGGTGCCCTGTCTAGGATTCGTCGCTCCGTGAGAAGGTTTGGGGGTTAACCACCTGCTATGTGGTCCCTCAGCTCACCTCCCGTCTGTGGCCGCCCTCGGTGGTGGTGACGGTCAGCCCCTGAGCTCCAGCCCGAGGTCCCTACGGGTTGCTGGACTTGAGTAGTCACATCAGAGCAGCGTGGGTCCTTCCTGTGGGGCCAGCCTGCGCTTAGACGCTTCTAAAGCGGAGTTGTTTTCAGTCCGGCGGCACAAGTTGCTCTATGCTGGTGGAGCTGAGGCCCCTCTTACAAGTTTCATTCACTGCAGAGCGAAACAGCTTAACCCTTGGGAGTCCTGGTGAGAGCTCAGAGCTCGTGGTAAAACTTTGGAGCTCATGCCACCATAGTAGATTCAGAGTAGATGGTGTTTGGCTGCCCTTGGTGCGGATTCGAGCCTCTTATTTATGTAAACTTTTGTGGGACTCCCGTTGATAATTACCAGTGGTTTGAACTTCATCACCTGGAACCTAAACCATGATTTCTCTTAGACGTACTGATGTGTAAATGATTATATTACAGTGAAGACTCCCAGCATTGGAATGCATTCAGTGAATAAGCATTTCTCGAGCGTCACTGGGTCTAGGATGCCATGCCTTGTTTTGGAGGACAGTCGTGAAGAGAAGAGGGTTGGGGCGTGTGTTCTCGTTGGGGTGATGGACGGTGAGAAAACCACAGAAGGAGTATATTAGTAAGTACCATGCTGGGGTGTGTACAGGGGACCCTGGGAGCACCCAGGAGGGACGGGAAGGCTTCCTGGAGGAGGCGTATCTGAATTGAGGTCTGTCTGAAGGATGATTCTTGGTTGAGTAGGAAGAAGGGACGGAAGGAGTGTGTTGTGGACAGAGGGGAGTCATGTGCAGAGACCGGGGTGGGAAAAGGTAGTTTGTGGTGGCTGAAGCACGATGTATGAGCTCAGGGCAGCCGAAGACCAGGCGTGTGAGACTGGGGCCTGCCTTCCCAGAAAGCAGAGCCTCTCAGCTTCTTTGGTGGAGAAGGTCCCGGAATGGGGTTGGTGGAGGGGGGAGGAGGCTCCCCCGCCTTCCCGCCTGTTCCAGTCCACTCTGTGCCGGCGGATGTCACAGGGGGTCCTTGCTCTCTGCTCAGGAGACAGACTCAGCTCTGATGCAGATCAGTGTGACTTTACGTAAGAGCAGTGAATAACAAGTTAACAAGTAGGAGGAGGAGATGTCGCACATCAGAGAGGATTCAAGCTGAGTGGTGAGGCAGATCACCCCCAGCAGAGCAAGTAATGGGATTGGTGGGATTTGATTTTTAAAAATAATTCCTTTTGAAATAACTTAGAACTTACAAGAAAATCCCCAGAATAGTACCAAGAACTCTGGTATTCTCTTCACCCTGTTCACCAGGTGTTTAGTTGCCTCGTTTGCTTCCTCATTGATGTGCACACAGACGCTTTCTGTCCCCACACGCTGCTGGATGTGTTTCCCGCGATCCTTTCCGGCAGAACGAGCCTACATCTCTCCAGTCTGGACATTGGCATTGGTGCCGCCGCTCCATCCCGTCCCGGGGCCCTTCGGGTTTTGCTTACAGGCCCAGGAATCCTGCCTGCCTTGCTGGTTCCAGGTCTGGCTGGGGACTGTGTTGTAGAGCACTCACACCTCTTCAGCCTCCCCCAACTGAGACTTTGCCTGCCTTTTATGTGCCCGAAAGCTTAAAGAGCACAGCCTTGTGTTCTCACGGGCAAGGTCTGGAGACACTGGGAGGTCACACCGTGTCAGGCATCCCCCAAGCCACCCCCAGGTTCAGTGTCAGCCTGCTTACGGATGGCTTACTAGAGTGAGAGCATACGAAGCAAAATCTGCCAGGAGAAAAGGCCGTGGGGTGGGGCCCCAAGGAAGCCCAGTGAGGGCGCTGGACTCCCCGAAGTTCCCCGGCAGTGTGCTGGGACGTGGCCCAGTGTCTCTCGGGTGCCGGTCATGTAGGCCTACCTCGCACTTGCCCAAATGCCAGGCTCCCAGAAGGAAAGCAAGTGTCAGCATAAAGCACATTGGGTGGTTAAGCACGGGGAGCCGATCTTAGCACTGGAAGAATGGGGGGAACCTCTGGAAATCCCAAGTTCCCAGACACCACCCAGGGCCCACCTTGTTAGCAGGCCTTTCCAGAGACAGGATCTCAGACCTGCCCTGTCAACTCTGCACGCACACCGTGGCGGTTGAGGGGGTGCTCTGGCCACCTCATTAGAGGCCAGAGATGCCGCTGGACGTTTGCAGGGGGCGCAAGCCTTAGCTGCTGTGCTGCTCTGTATCTACACATTGTACTGACTCATTCCGTTCTGCGATTTTCCCAAGCGCTCTGGCGTCCGCTCTCCCCACCTCTGCCCCATCAGTCCTGGCTCGCCTCTTGGCCAACGTTACCCTGCGGCCTGCTGCCCCCTCCTCGCCCTGTGTGCTCAGCCAGTGTGTTGATTCCACTTCTCTGGGAAAGGAGGGCAGAAAGGCACAGACTGGATTTCTTTTCCCCAGGTGCTAAAGGTTCACAGTGACATTCCGGAGGGTATTGTGTGGCTAAAACTACAACAGTACGCTTTAGAAGAGGAGTAAATGGGGAATGAAAAGTATGAGTAATGGAACGTGCTGCTCTGGGGATTGTATTAGCTGGATAAAGTGCAGCTTGAGGGGCTAAGCCAGAAGCCAGAGAAGGAAGAAAGTTGGTGGTAATGGGTGAGGACGGGGACGAGGCCTGAGCACTGGGGTACGAGCTGCAGGAGAGCAAGACCACTGGGAGAGAAGCAGCAGTCAGGGAAGCACATGACTTCGAGCTCTCCTGGGGGGGTGCACCCTGCACCTTCCTTCCTCCCAGAAGCCAGACGGCAGTGGGGTGCAGTGTGTCCCCAGAAATGCACATGGGCTGCTGAGTGAGACCCAGCCTACTGGGATGCGTTACAAAGGGTTGCAACCATCATAAGTAGCGTTCGGACCAGGTTGGAGAAAAACAAGAGGCGGTATTGTTAGCGGGCTGTGGTTATCTGCCTGGATTTGAGCGCTGAGAAAAAAGTCAGGGCCTGGGATGCTGTCGGAAGCTGAGACTTTGTCTGTGCTCAGTCTCTGGCTTTTCCTGTGTAATGCTGTTTTGTGGTCTTAAATTCTTCCCTTTATCAAATATACGTGCACACAGCTCAGAGAGGTCGCTAGATGTGCTAGACGCGGTAAGCCAGCCGGCAGTTCCCCGCCGCGCCTCTCTCCTTCCACTTTGAACCGCACTGTGTGTTTTGCCATGAACTCTAGTATCGTGACATGATCGACTTGTATTGCTACTTCTTGTTTTTCAATGTAGGGCATATTATTCGATTTCAGCCTTTGGAAAGTGCAGACTGAGCTCCCCTTCCACTCTGTACCCCACCTGCCTGAGCATCCCTCCTGCTGCACAAACCGCCCCCTCGCCCCGCCCCCTCCCCCCAGCTTCTTAGCCTACATAGGATTCTCCTTAAATCACTACCGAGAGTGGACATTATTATGACTGTTATTCAGAGCTATACTCTGGAGTAAATTAGGATTAGTTTTCCTTTCCCATGTGTGTTTTCTTGTTTCCCCTGGTGAATGATGATATCCTTAATTCAACTTGCTCATCTTGAAAATGTTAAGGACTCTTTACCTTATGCCAGGGACTGAGTTAAATCCTTTCTGTGGCTTATCCTATTTACTCTTGATAGCTGGCCAACTCTGCCCCTCCTAGCCTTTCAGTCTTCTTTTTTTTTTTGCCTTTCAGTCTTCTTATCTGTAGAATTGGAAAGGGTACTGAGGGCAGGAGGAGGCTAAACAAATTTGCCCAAGTTCACTCAGCCAGAAAGAGGTGGGACAGGAATTTGCATCCAGCTGTGTGTGAGTGGAGACTCAGGTTTCTGGAATGTTCCTTGCATAGTACTTAACATTACAGAATGGCATCTGGAGGCAAGGTGGAGAAGAGGAGGCCCACTAACAAAGATCTGGAAAGAGGATAGGGGAAAAAAAAGGAAGAGTCACTTGTATTTAAAAGATCATAATTTAAATGCGTGATGAGTTTTACTTGAAATTCTCTGCCAGTCAGGTGGAAATGTCCTCTTAATGCTTTCACTCCACCAGATATTTTTATCGCTTTCTTAAGGGAAAAAAATCCCTCCTGAGCCTTTGTGTCTGCTCTGTTCTGGGGCGCAGCTGCGTTCCTGGATTCCCATTACCTCTGTCTTGGATGCCACGTCCTCTTGTCTGAGTTTACTCCCATGACTTTGGTGGATCGTGTTCACATCCTTCAGTATCTCCCTAAGCAAGGATGTCTGGGAAGTAACTTTGGTAGAAATTCTGCAGATTTGAAAATGTCTGTTTTCTATCCCAGTTGATCGATAGCTTGTACAGAATTTTACCTTGGAATTCAGTTTCCTTCAAAATCTTGAAGACTCGCTTTCTAGGTCTCTAGATTGCTGTTGAAGGCCTAAGCCACTCTGATTCCAAATTCTTTGTATATGACTTCTTTGATTTTATTTTTCTCTTGGGATTCCTGCAGGGTCTTTGCTTGTCTCTGATACTCTTCTAAAATTTGGTGATGATGTTCCATGGTTTGGATGCTCTTTCTCTTTATGTGCTGGGACCTTTCAGTTAAACTTCTGGCTTCAGTTCTGAGATGTCTTGAATATCACAATTTCTTTGACTGTCTGTCTTTAATACTACTTTCTGTCTGGAATGCTTATTATTGGGCATGTGGGGATCTTGCACCGATACTCTGGTTGTTTTTATTTGTCTTTGTTCTTTCTCATGTCTGTGTATTGCACTATTTGGGGGATTTTTTTTTTTTTTTCAGTTTTATCATCAGATCTTTTGAGACTTTTATTTTACCTCCTTTTAACTTCGTTCTGACAGTTTTATTGAGATACAATTTACATAAAATTCATCCCTTTTATGTGTACAGTTCAGGGGGTTTTAGTGCAGTCACAGTTATGCAACTCTCATCCTTTTGTACTTGTAAGATAACGTTCATTTCCATCTCCCTCACTGTGCCCCTGCTAGAAGCCCTCTTAGGCATTAGCAGCCATTCCCTGTCTCCCTTCCCCAGTCCCTGGCACCCACTAATCTACTTTCTGTCTCTGGATTTGCCTGGTGTGGCCAATTCATATGCATGGACTCCTGTGGCAGGCAGCCCCTTGTGACCGGCCCCTTGCGCGTAGCGCAGCATTTTCAAAGTTTATCCCTGCCGTGGCAGGGGTCATTCATTAGTTTTCATTGCCAAGGAATCACGTGGTACGGCTGTATGACAGCTCATTTATCCCTCCTCATTTGATGCCCGTTTAGCATATTTCTACTTTCTGGCTAGCATGGATAATGCTCTGAGTCACAGTGTTCGAGTTTGGCGTGGAGGTGTGTTTTCAGTTCCCCTGGGCACGGACCTTGGAGTGGAATTGCTGGATGACATGGTGGACTGTGTCAGATATTCGGAGAGTTACCAGACCGCTGTGTCGGCCTCCGGCGCATAACCCGAGGCTCCTGTTTCTCTGCGTCCTCGCTGACGCCTGTCGTCAGCCATTTTGGTTATAGCCATCCTAGGGGTGTGGATAGTTTTAATTTTTAAGAACTTTTTAAAAGAATTTGTAGGAACTCTGTATATTCCTTTCAGAAATATCATTGCTCTGTGAATATAACATTTATCTCTGATCATATTTATCTTTGAAGTTTTCCTCTCCGTTTTGTTTACTCCAAGTTGCTTTGTCTTGTTTCGGTCTCACTGTCATGTTACAGGTTTCCCTCTGATGTGCAGAAGCCCATGATTGTTCCTCTTAAAACTGGTGGCTAATATGTTGGCTGGAAATACTGAGTGTGTGGGGCTTCTGGACCCTGAGCTTCATTGCAGGAGGTCTGGTGGGCCATATATTTGGAGGAGATCTCGTGTCATTGCTGGTTAGATGTCCTCAGAGAAAGCACTTTCAGTCTCCCGCCTGGGAGGGAGGGCAGAGGATTGGCTGCCACCATCTGGGAGCTTCATGGGGACAAGCAGCTGGTCATCGTCAGGTCAGTGTGCATAGGGCTGCCTCGTCCCTTTGCTTTTAGCACAGTGGTCACAGCATCCCTGGCAGAGAATTCTTCAAACAGCAGTTGAAGTTTTTGAATTCTTCAAAACTTTTGCTGGATGGTGGGGTAGCAGAGAAGTAGGGATTTGAGGATTTAATGCTTATAAGAAAGCTTGCCACTGGTCCTGTTCCTCTTCCCCCTCCCTCCTGTCTGCATGCCTGTTTGGTTATATTTTAGTGAAAAATTACAGACATTATGTATATATTTGTAACATTTAATGAAATGTTGCTGTTTTTCAAATACTGCAGCTCATAAGAAAGTGCAACCATACCAGTGAGCAAACAGTGTTAAGGAACTATCAATAAGAGAGGCGAGAGATTTCTCAATCACACCCATAAAAGAAATATAAATGGAAAAATATGGCTTTAAGATTTTCAAAGCTCAGGGCACGTGGGTGGCTCAGTAGGTTAAAACCTCTGTCTTGTGCTCGCTTCGGCAGCACATATACTAAAGCCTCTGTCTTCGGCTCAGGTCATGATCTCAGGGTCCTGGGATCGAGCCCCACGTCAGGCTCTCTGCTGAGCAGGGAGCCTGCTTTCCCCTCTCTCTCTGCCTGCTTGTGATCTCTCTCTGCCAAATAAATAAAATCTTAAAAAAAAGAAAAAAGATTTTCAAAGCTCCTAACTATCACTAATGCAGGAAGCCTGTTTGGACTTGATCCTACGGAAATACAGTATCTCACGGGAACGGGCAGGGATACTGATGGTATGCAGTTGGTGGAGACAGCAATGAACCCAAGTGGCCTTCAGTGGTGAGTTGGTGGGCTGAGCACACCCGGATGTCCTTTATGCAGGCAGGGAAAGTTTTTTTTTTTTTTTTAATTATTAATTAATTAATTTTTTATGGCTGCCTAACATTTTTTTTTAAATTTTTATTAACATATAATGTATTATTTGCCCCAGGGTACATGTCTGTGAATCATCAGGCTTACACATTTCACAGCACTTACCAGCACATGCCCTCCCCAATGTCCACAACCCAGCCACCCTATCCCTACCCACCCACACACACCCCTCCCCTCCGGCCACCCTTAGTTCGTTTCTTGA
>CM053607.1:2248284-2287134 GCA_028646535.1 Procyon lotor
GATCTCTATAATCACAGGGTGATTTGGTATGACTACACATAGATGGATAGATCTCTATAATCACAGGGTGATTTGGTATGACTACAGATAGATGGATAGTTCTCTATAATCACAGGGTGATTTGGTATTTACCAGACAACTTTGGCCAATATTTGTTCAGTAACCATTCAGAGCACCTGTAGTGTTGTTGGCCTCTGGTGAGATAAGTTATCGGTAGGGTGAAAATAGAGTGCGTAATTGACTTTTCTGCATTTCATGGTGAGAACACTGTGAATGAAATCTCCAACGAAAATTAGCGTGGATGTATTTTTAGGGATTCACTGAAGTACAGCTTCAGCTTAGGTCTTGGGGCAGATGCTGCTTTTCAACTTTGGCAGGAACCCCAGGCCTGCTTTGATATTCTATCTGGCCTCCCAGAACTTACGGTCACTGATTATTTGTCTGTGTCATACCGTCATGTCCGACTTTTCTGATTAGAGTAGTAACATCAAAGCAGAAGACTTATATTTCTTTTTAGTGCTGAATTTTTACATTAAGAAATGTAGGTCAGGGGCGCTGGGTGGCTTAGTGGGTTAAGCTGCTGCCTTCAGCTCGGGTCATGATCCCGGGGTCCTGGGATTGAGCCCCGCGTCGGGCTTTCTGCTCAGCGGGGGGTCTGCTTCCCCCTCTCTCTCTGCCTGCCTCTCTGCCTACTTGTGATCTCTCTCTCTGTGTCAAATAAATAAAATCTTAAAAAAAAAAAAAGTAGGTCAGTGAAAATTTGTATTTCATTTGTTTAAACTCTGTTTGTTTAACTATAAACATATATTATCAGCAGAATAATATCTCTGATCATGAAACCTGTACAGAAACAGTTATTAAAAGTACTTCTGGTTAGCTTAGGAAATAGATAGCCAATTAATTCCAGTATCAGGACAGTGTACTTTCATCCTTTATCCTTTTTAGCATAAACTTTTTGGGGTAATTGCACATGTAATCTAGCAGAGAAATTGGTTTATTTTTTAAAATTTTATAAAATTTTAAATCAAAATTATGAGAACAGTTTATTAAAAACTGATAAACCTTGGGATTATTCTGGAATACCCATCCGGTGATATGGTAATCTTCAGCCTCGGGTACAAGTAAATATTAGTAAATATTCTTTTTTTTTTTTTTTTTTTTTAACACATTTTGGGTATTTGTACCAAATACGTTTTCTTTGTACCTTGGGTGTGCAGCAGTTTGCTCTTCTAACTCAGCATCCTAATGGTGCCAGTTTAAATGGCTTTGTTATGAAACTTGATTTTTTACCTTCTTTTTTTTTTTTTTTTTTTTTTGGAGATTTTATTGGAGAGCGAGCAGGGGGAGGAGGAGAGGGAGAGAGAGAATCTCAGATTAGACTCCCTGCTGAGCACTGAGCCCCATGAAGGGCTCCATTTCATGACCCTGAGATCACATCCTGACGTAAAACCAAGAGTCAGATGCTTAAGTGACGAAGCACAGGCACCCCTTGATTTCTTACTTTTTTGTGTAATTCTGATTGTTATGTTAAGTTTATTATTTACTTTTTTTTTAGAAGGAGAGGGTATATTTTATTTCATCAGGGAATTTTGAATTTCTCTTTTTTGCAAGGACCGGTAACTTAGGGTGAGTGTAGTCCTTAATCTGGAGAAATCTGTATTCTGAGGCGTGTTGTTATAGAGACATGTTGTTACAGACATTCATCACCTCATGGTGTATGCATAGAACTTTGTACAGGTGAAATTTAAAAGGATAATTGTTTTTACTGGCAGCATGAGGTGGGAAATGAAGTTATCATATTATGTAAATTGTAAAAGTGAAAAGTTATCTAGGTTTTATGTTCTCCCTGTGTTTCTCTTTTCATTACTCATTGAGTACAGTGATATCTGGTTCTCCTAAGTACCTGACTCATGTTTGCTGGAATTATGCTCAGGGCTGTTTGAGAAATTCAGGATAAGTTGTTTGGGGATTTTGTTGTTTATAGGATCCAAGGTAGTGTTCATTCGTTGAATATTGCTTTGTGTTTATTCTCCAAACTCAGTGTTATTCATCGATATAATTGAATACCTTTTATTTTAACTTAGAAAAGTAGATATTTTGTCTTTAGGTACATGTTATGGTAAATAGAGTGACAGTAAAAATCTTTAATACTGTGTTATAAATGGACCTTGGAATATTGTTTTCTAGGAATTGTGAACTTGCCTGTATATACATTGAACAGAGATTATTACAGGTAATTTTAAAGTGAGTTTAATCTTCTGACAAGTATCAGATAAAGCAGAGTTTTCTTTAACAAGTTTTACAGCTGCAGTTTGCAAGAAGGTAAGTACCCTTCTTCATGGTTGTTTTGGGGGTAGACATTTATCAGACTAGATTTTGAAACAGAGTCAATTAAAGTGCCACATAGGATTGACCCATCATATAGAACGTTGCTTAGTTGGTCATAATAAAAGATTTACATTTTCCTTACTATTGAATTATCCAAATGAATTTCTTACCAAGGTCTTAAATTACAGCCTGGTATTGGACTTTTTATTAGTTTTACTGATGGCATGGCCATTGAAATGAAGCTTGTTAATCAAATTGTTGTCTGGGTGAATTGGATTAATAATGCGGTTATCGTGTGTGTGCCTAGACGAAGGCAAAACATCGTTATAAACTGGGTCAGAATTGTCTGTCATTTAATTTGGGTAAATGGGGGTTGAATTCAAGGTTGGAAAAAGCTAGTTATTTGCCATATGGTGCTTTCACATATTGTCTATCAGATTGAGAATCTACTGTACTTAAGTAGTTTATTATATACTTTTATTAGAAGCAGACTGTAATGTCAAAGAATAAAGAGCAGTGTGAAGATCATGTTGGTACAAAGAAAGAAGGCACTGAAAAAGAGAGATTCTTTTATTTCTTTTTTCTTCCAAGTTAGAAAAAAAAGAATAGCAGCAGTTGACATATTTAATAATTCGTTGTAGATAGTTCTGTATAATAATGCTAATGCATTGTCCATTTTTTAGAGAGAATAGTACTCTGCATCACCAAGTGGAACAGATGCTTCAAAAAATTTCTCCTCTGCAGAAATGTCAGGAAGAATTGGGATCTTTAAAAGCAGAGCTGGAAGAGAAGAAGGTACCTAAAGGAATTTTCCTACAAAGGTTTTATCTTCCATAAATTAACATCTGTTTATTCATTGTCATTGGTATGAGGGGATATTTTATATTTTAACAGAAGAAACAAGGGGTACTCGAGAATGACTAAGTGTATTCCTTTATTTAGATAACATCCAACTAGTTAATTAATGGCTTGGTCGTCACAGTAATTACTAGCTCTCTGATGCTGCGTTAGTTGCTTCTCTGTTCTTTGAGATTCTGCAGAGAAACCTTCTGGCTGGGAATTTTTAGGGCCCTGTGTGCCCTGAGTTGGTTGCCTTTTCACACTGGTCTTGCTCTGAGTATAAAATAATCTGCAAAAATTTAAACTTAAAGGTGGAGAGATCGTGTTTTCTGTCTCAAAATCAAGTTGCAGTAAAACAATTATTTAAAATGCTGTAAGATGGGGCGCCTGGGTGGCTCAGTTGTTAAGCGTCTGTCTTCGGCTCAGGTCATGATCAGAGTCCTGGGATCAAGCCCCACATCCGGCTCACTGCTCTGCAGGAAGCCTGCTTCTCCCATTACCATTCCCTCTGCTTGTGTTCCCTCTCTCACTGTGTTTCTCTCTGTCAAATAAATAAAATCTTAAAAATAAAATAAAATGCTATAAGCTTGGGGGCAATGCAAAAAAAATGCTGTAAACTTGCTTGTTGGTAAAATTTTGGTTTATTCTTTTCAGGAGTCTTAGGAGAGAATTCATAGCTTTTACAGATAACAGAAGTCAAAGGCCAGTGAAGTTAGTTGGTTTGCATGAGGCATATATGTCCAAGCTGGAAGGATGCCTGCTTCTCAGCCTGTTCACTGAGCACTTTTCGTGACGGGGCCTGTGCCTCTCAGTCACCGACGTGTGCTGTTTTAGTAATGCCGCGCACCGGTCTCAGGTCTTACGTACTTCAGCAGCGATTGGTTTTCCTACTTCTGTAAAAGTCTTCATTACATCTTCATTGTATTTTAACCACTTGAAGAAGGTTAAACAGAAACAACCACAGCGCTGAGTTTTGTCTGTTTCCAGTCTGTAGCAATGTTGTCAGCCGTAGCCGAGAGGAAGCATGGACCCTGGAGTCAGACCTCAGTGAGAAATACTGATCGCTCACTCATCCTCTGCGGCTTTGCAGAGATGAGTCGGCTTGTGGATCCTCAGATATGTTGTCTCCAAAAGGGGGTCATAAAGTCCCTCTGAGCTGTGGCAGTTAAAGACCCATCTTATGCACGTTGTAGTAGGATACGGTGCTCGGCGACAGATCCTTTCCCACTCCGAGGTGGCTCTCAGGGTGTGCCTGCCCAGTGCTTGGTAGCACGTTTTTCCCACTGAGCATTAAGTATGGTGATTTGCTTTGTATTTTTGTGTAGTAGTAATAATAGTTACAATGTTTATTGAGCTCTAAGATTTCTTTAGATTTTGTTGAATTTTAACTGGTTGAGAAAAAATCGGCTCCTCAGTCTTAGGAAGATTTGGAGTTGCCCTAAAATGAGTCCATTTTAACTTGCAGAGCTTTGTTTGATGAAACTATTAATCATTACATCTGCTAAGGATCTGGTTATCTCTATTAAAATGTTCAAGGAATATACTTTGGTTTTCTGTCTAATATACGTATTCATTTGGTTGATTTCTTATTGGTAAACATGATAATAATTTCACTTGTGAAGGTCAGAGTTCAAAGTAAATTCTCACTGATGGTCAGTGACTTTCAAATTGACAACAGCTATCTTTTTCTTAGAGTTCTCTGAAGTTGTACCAAGATACTCACCAGGAATATGCACGTGTAAAGGAAGAATGCTTGAAAACTGATGCTCAGTAAGTTCTAAAATGACTGTGGACATACGGTTTTCATGTCTGAAAATGCCTGGTCTTTAAATCAGTACTGTCTGTCTCCTGTCTGTCTTTGGGTTGTGGGCTGTAACTGGGATCTAACACTAGTCACTCAGTCGTAGTCTCCAGGTCTGGCAAGTGGGAATTAGACCTCCCCTGAGGGTTATAAGGTGGACTGATAAGTGGTATATGTTAAAGAGCTGCACAAAGAGAGAACTCCATGGGAAGTGTGTATGTCTGCACACACGTGTGCACACACGTCTGTGTGTTTTCAAACGTGATCATCAGCTCCTTCCTCTGTCCTGGGACTTTGACAGGTATGCTGTGGAATGGGTGTCTTTGTTACCATTAATAAAAAGCTGTTTGAAAGCAAGTGATGATAGTCCCATGATTCACAGAGCTTATGAGCTACACGCACAGTATTCTAATGTAGATGTGATGTAATGGTACCTTAGAGACTTTCCCAGTCACCTGCCTTCTTTGACCCAAAAATCTGTCTCAAAACCGGTGCAGCTCTCCAGCCTCTGCCTCTCGTAAAATGGAATTGTGATCGAGAGTGCCCCACGTGCTCCCAAGAGCGACACTGCCGATGTAGGTGCTGGACTGGTCCTAGGAAGGCCACCGGGATACATCAGCTTGGCTGGACGTGAGGCCACTGTGGCTCAGGGAGACTCCCAGATGTGGCATGGCAGAAAGATACAGATTTCTTTCTAGAAATATTATAAACTAAGTGGCATCCTGTTCTCTCTTAGCTCGCTGTACCTTCAGAACAGCTGCCGATGATTTCAGTAGTTGGTGCACAGTGCCCATCATGACCAACATTTCTTTGTTAGATCAATTTTACTAAGTAAAAAAAAAGTACCACAAACTGTATGTATATATATAATACACATAAAATACACATTTTTTTTTTACTGTTTATAAAATTGTGTTCTCAGGAAGAAGAAACTAGAAGCCAAGGTGAAGAAGCTGGAAGGTAATTAACACTGTTGTTGGCTAGCTAATGGAAGTCATCGGTCTTCACACAGATCATTGGTGACCGTACAGAGCTGTGGGACTTGATCGCTAGCTGGGTCATCGTGTTTTCGAGGGCGCGCCCTGAATGATCACGCTAAGGGCACCGTTAAGGAGAAGTTTGAATATTCCTCTCAGTTCCTGGATAGGAATATGAGAATGGCATGTGGAAAGTCTTTGAAATGCTGTGTCCTCAAAATAATGGCAGTCCATATTTCTACCTTAAAAAGCAGCAATTGGGAAAAGGATTTAATTTTGAAAGTTTTCCCTGAAATAAGTGATTAGTAGAAAGAAAAGGTTACTACTTTTAGTATCAGGAGATCTGATGTTTTTAGATAGTGATGACACCCTGGTGGTGCTCTGCCTCAGAGCATGGTTCATTTTTCATGTAGAGTGTGAAGTAAGAATTTAAATTTAGCTGGATCAGGTCATATAGACAAGAACTTGCTGAAAATACTTCCGGTCATGAATTTACTTAGATTGAGCCCAGGGTTTTAGATTTAAACTCTACAAATATTTTGGTAACATTTTTTCCTCTGATTTGATTTTTGCACAAACACTGACAGTACGGCAGTAAATATGACATCACTGTGTTCTTTTTAAGTATGGCTTTCTCTTGCTGGCGTGTAGAGATCAGTGTCTATCTAAGGAAATGTTTTAAAGAGATCTGTGATACCTGTGCGTTTCAGACTATGTGCAACTTTTAGGACAGATTTCCTTTGAAGGGAAGTGCAGCCTTTATTTCCCATGTGACAAAAATATTTTTCCCTAGTGAGGTTGCATAATAATCAGGTAAAGAAATAGTCAAGCTCAATAGAGGAGTCAGGAAAGGATTGTTACTATAGTGTTTGATGGGATTTTTGTTTTCGTGGCAGTTGTGTATGAACATACTTAGGTAAAGGTAATACTGGTTAGATTCTTAATAATATATTTGGACCATGTGCTTCAGAACCAAAAACCAGATTGAAGAATTTGCAGAAGATCCAGGGAAGAGCTAAAACAGTACCTTCAAAGTAGATCTAGAACACAGGTATTAGCAGCTAGCACTATTCAGCTTGTTGATGGGAATGGGAGGAAGAAGTAGTAGGAGGAGCACGGAGAAGATTGTGCCTCCTCCCCAGTACGGAGGGCAGGAAGGACTATATTCGGAGATGAAACCATAGCTCTAAAATCTCTGAAACACGAATGTTGCTTATTGCTGAAGAGCAAGAGGGAGCAGTGCCCCTCCCAGAAAGGTCATGCGCTTTGGGTTCTTGCCTGACCAGAGGGCGTGGGCTGTGCGGGGATTGCAAAGGCATCTTGGGGCCTCTGCCAAGTCTGTGGTTTTTTATAGATAACAGTTTAAATAAACCCTGTTCCTGCATTTATCCCTGACTGAGGAAGTGCTGAAGGAACAGTAACTTTTTACAAAATTTGTTTCAAAGTTTTATGAAATGTGAAAAGTTCTAGGCATTTTGAGTATTAGTGGTAGCTGTATAGTCGGTAAATTATTGCTGTGTCTCTTGTTCACTATGTTTTTAAAGAGGCTGCTGTCAAGCAGACACAGGACTTCAAGCAACTGAAGAATGAGAAGAAAATACTTGAGAAGGAATTTAAGAAGACACAGGTAATAGATAATAGTGTGCACCCAAGTGACACTCGCAGCCTCGGGGCTCCATAGCATCACTGTGCTATGACACGCGGGAGTCAGGAACGGGGGCCACCTGGTGGAAGCGGTCCACAGCGCTACTGGGCAGCCCTCCTTACACCAGGTATGGGATGCCTGCCCTCCCTGCCCCTTACAAACCCTCTCAGCACTTTGTTTCCACAGGAACGGCTTGATGAATTTTCTAAACAGAAAAATGAAAAGGGTGAGTATTCACTTACTGCTTGAAAATTCTGTTTTGACATGCAATATTCTTTCTTAACTGTATTTTCCCCCATGATTTTAGAGTTGAGACATATTGGAACACAAATTTCAAGTGATTCTTATGGAAGCATAGATAAAAGTGAGTATACTACAGATTTCTTATTAATTTCTGTGCCTTTCAGTGGTCTGGGAGGTCGCTTATTGCTCTTACCTGTAATTGCAGAACCTCTAGAGTTTAGCAGATGTTTGTGTTAGAGAAGGTATATCCCATTTTATGTCTTTGTCAGATCTGTTGTGTGTGTTATATCACCTTGTTATGTGATCAGATAATCTGATGAATTAAGCAAGATTGGGAAAGGGAAACTAGTCTGCGGTATAATTTCTGTACTTTTCAATTAATAAGTACAGTTTTTTATTAGATTATAGCTTGCCAACGTAATTTATAAAATTTTTGGGGTGCCAAGTATATAAAAATTGTTAAGGTCAAGCGAGAATACTGGAATCCAAAACCTCTATATATTTTTGGAGGTGAGGCCAAGTGTTGTGAGGGGAAGTAAGACCGTGGTTGTGGAGCAGGGAGTCTCAGACGTTTCGGTCTTCATTTTGTCATGCACTGTGTTCTCTCATAGGCGAGAAGATACAACACTAGGTACTGAGAAATTGAAGTGTTTGCTTTAATATTTCTCTTTATTAGTTGTGTGATCCTTGGCCATTTACTTCTCTGTGTTTCATTCTCCATTTTTAAAAAGGAGATTATGGATTTCTGCCCCACCTATCTCACTTTCTTGGTGCAGATGAAATTCAAATGATAAATAAGGAAATGATGGTATTTTTATGTCACCGATGTGTTATTTTCCCTCCAAGTGCAGATTACGAAAACCACTTCCATTGTTCCTACAAGGATATAGCGTCTCTTTAGACGCCTCCTTTACCCTCTCTTCGTCCTTTTGTTTTTAATTCAGAGCACAAGCCCACCTTTTCTTGGGCTCAAGGCTTTAACAGTTAACACCTCTCTGTTGCCTGGGCACCCTTTGATGTCACCCAGTGTCTCGGCCGCACAGGCCCATTGCTGCAGCCCTCTTTCCCTCCATGTGGAAGGCCAGGCTTTGGAGTCGTAGGTGCTGCCCAGGGAAGCGGAGGGCTCGCCGGGCTCGGTGCTCCCAGCCAGGGCTCAGCTGCTGCTTTTGTCATTTCCTCTTGTGGACTGACGGGTCTGTTTTAGGATTTGACTGTTCACAAGCCTCACTGTTTAAAACTGAACCCTCCCTCTGTGTCCTCGGAATTGCCATTTTGTTTTCTCTACCCTCACCGTGAGGGGGGGGTTGTCTGCTGTACATTTCACTTCTTCCAGGTGAATACATGAGGTCTTTAGGAATCTGTTAATGTTTTATCTGTGGACGTTGGGGGATTTAATTCCTAATTGCTAAGTATATCTTTAACACTTTTCTCTCATCATACAGTTGACCCTTCAGCAACACTGGTTTGAATTGCGTGCATATCCATTTCTATGTGGGTTTTTTCCTAAAAATACAGTGCAGTACTGTGAATGTATTTTCTGTTTCTTACGGTTTTTTAACAGTTTTCTTTCTTTTAGCTTACTTCACTGTCAGAATATAGCATATGGTGCATATGATGTATGAAATACACATTATTGCTTGTTCTGTTATCAGGAAAGTTTCTGGCTCACACTGGGCTATTAGTAGTAAGGTTTTAGGGGACTCAAAGTTACAGGTGGTTTTTCAGTGACCCCCAGGTTCAAGGCTCATCTGTGCTTCTGAAAGAAACTCACAAGTTAGAAAGTATATTGGGTTGATTTCACCTTTTGAAAGGCTGCCTGAATGCCACATTTGCCTTTCCTTCCTTCTGAGTCCTTTAGAGATGGCAGAAAATAAAACAACACCAAAAAAAACATACTCTCCTTTAGAGTTAAGAGGTTAACTACCAGTGGAGGAAAATGTAAAGCAGATGGTATCAGTTGGTGATGAAACCCCAAATTACAGTGAAAATAGCAGGCTTCAGAAAGCAAGTTTGATTGTAGAAGCCCTGCATTTCTTCAGAACAGGGGCACAGGGAGTGGGAGACAGAGCAAGACGTTAGTGGTTTACCAGGTAATAGATTTGGGTCGAAAAATGTATGTATAGCCTTCTGGTTTCAGAAACAGTTTCTGGCATTTACCCACACATTGTGGCCTGAAGTTAAGTTCTGTGAAGTGTCATTTGTGATTTAGGAGGCACTCTTGAGTGGGAGTGGATATAAGAAAATCAAAAAATTGGATTATTACGCCTGTTTTGAAGGAATAGCCACTCCTGTTTGCAGAAAATGAATACTTCCGTTCTCTGTATAAATCCTCGTGACTGCTTCACTATGCACCCCTTCCCTCCGAAGGCCGGTCCCATAGGCCCATGAAATGAGAACCTTCATGTATTGCCAGAGGAACGTGCGGAAGAAGTATATGCTGGCTCTCAGAGATGGCCTGCCTCAACTTCCATCTAAAACTGAGAAGCAGCAGTCATGGGGAAGAAAGGCACCAAGGAGAAAAACCCTGAGGAAACGATATTAAATCAGGAACAGGAGAGAGGAAAGTGTTTAGAGTTAGTGTCCTTAGAGAATCAGCTGCTGCAGTGACATGGAGCCAGTGGGAAAACAAGATCGTACATGTTGCAGGGCGCACCTGCCAGGTTCTGATCTCCAAGGGGAGGCCAGAGCCCTAAGGGGAGAAGGTCAGCAAGAAATAACTGAAGGATGCATCTCACAGCAGGACGTACATGTAATTTTTATATTAGAAAGCCCTTTCCGGTATTGTGCATGGTTTTTGTGTAAGATCTTTATTTCTGGCATGTTAGTAGGAGATGTTTTTAAAATCAAAGGAGATGGAAAGATTGAATGTAGAGAGATGGATAGAGAAATTTCAAGCAAATGCTAACTTGAAAGCAGTAACCAAGCAAAAAGTAATTCAATCCTAGAAATGAAATTACATGGATTAAAAGGAAATATCCAGGTTTCTTAAAGGAGCAATTCACCAAGAAGATGGTACTGTCACAGGCTAAGAACGTGAGACTCTGCGGTAGAATGCCTGGAAATTCTAGAGGGAATAGTCAACCTGTTTCCATGCGAGGCTTTAGTGTGCTTCTCAGAGACTGTCGTTTCTAAAAGCAGACAAAATAGGTGGAATTGGATTTGTAATTTCAGCATTGATGATTTACATCTAATTCTTAAACCACAAACCTAGAATTCTTTAAAATACTTTCAGGCATATGAAAGCTATTTGCTAGCCAGCAGAAACTCCAGCCTCATATGAGATACTATGATACTGAAATTTAATCAGATATTAATAAAAATCTCTCCCTCCCGCCGGCCCCTCCCAAACCCCACAACTTTCCAAATCTGTCTGGTAAGTGAGCATGCATTAACACAAACCAACTCCTCTTGGGTAGCAGAGAACATAAAAACTGAAAGAAACCACTGTCGGGCTGTATTAAGACACTGACACTGTCAGTGTGGTATTCACTGGACTGAGTGATCTTCCGTGATTGTTTTAGAGAGCAAGAACTACAGATTGCAACAATGTCAGGAAAGGAGGAAAATGCAACAGAAACTGAGGAAAATGGAAAGAAGGAGAAGTTGATTTGGGTCCATTAGAACAAACATCTGGATCTTTGCAGGGCTGTTGAAACCGATTGGTTTTGGCAAGCCCTTGGCAAGCCTGATCAGGAAAGGAAGGAACAGAAACACAAAGGCATCACAATGGGGAAAGCTAAGAAAAAGCCACAATGAGAGAATTTCTGAATTCACACATTTATATTCAGATTGAATCATGTTTGCGAAATGGACCATTTTCAAGGAAAACACGCTCAGATTGACTTGGGATGGTTGTTGCAAACCTGAACAGAAAAATAATGCAGAAGAAATTTTTAAAAAAATAGTTATAGATCTAATACAATACAAGATCCAGATGACTCACAAGTGAGTTCTATAAAGGCTTCAGTGAGTAAAACTAACGTCTTTGTTGTTATTTTGTTTGAGAACTTAGAAAAATATAGACTGCTTTCCATGTCGCTGTCTTAGACTCAAATAGCCCTATAGCAGAGCCTGCTGAGAATGACACGTGCACACACACGCTGTCACTTGGGAAGACAGCTGCACAAATGCCAATACAGATACATTATGATTTAAGGCTTTACCTTGGGAAGACCACAGCCACTGGGTAAGAGAAAAAATTACGGTCAGAAGCAGGCACACATTCTCCTAGTTACCCTTATTCTGTGTGCACCGGGGGCTCCCTGCGCTGTTCAGCAGAGCCCACACGGAAGAGCAGGGGCTCTAGGTTCTGATAAGCACGAGGCAGGATTGTCATCGTCTCAAATGATGAGACTGTCTAGGTAGACGCAGTTGGAAAACGAGGGTGGGGGTCCGGCAGAGTGTGGGGGTCCGGCAGAGTGTGGGGGTCCGGCAGAGTGTGGGGTTCCGGCAGAGTGGCGAGGCAGACTTGGAGTGCACCGAGTGCGCCGTCCTCAACCTGTTGGAATCCGGACGGACTGAGGACCACCCGTTAAGGCGACGGGACCATCACATCTTGGAAGAGGAAAATCTAAAAGCAGTGAGCCTGGCCTCTGGGGAAGCCCATAAAGCCGTGGAAGAGCATTAAAGGCCAGAACACGGGAGTGAACATTGTTACTGGATCAGAGGCTCACGGCATAAAGATGGGAGGTTTCCCCACATGTATTTCTAAAGATCCAGTCTTACTCAAACCCCACTGAGGTTGTAGATGGGAAGGGACAAGCAGATGGTGAAGGCGTATCAGGTTAGAATAGTTGTTTAGAGTAAGGTTTTTGAAAAGAAGCTGAGTGAGGCTCACGCCCACTCAGATTGTGAAACACACTTGTGACAGTCTCACGGTGAAAGCATGGGGTTCGCGGGACATCAGACAAGTCCAGAGACACACGCCGCTGCCGTAGGTTTTGATACGGGCAGGAGTGTAGGGGACCGGAGGAGGGTGTGCAGCTCAACATAATGAGCTCGTCTCTTCACAGCTAAGTAATGAAGCCACACTGTGGTTTTTTGTTGGGGGGTGTGTGTGTGTGTGTGTGTGTTCCAGCTTTACTGGAAATGGATAGTTTCTGTTTTGTTTTGTCAGATTAGAAGTAGTGAACGAGTGCTCAGGATAGGCATAGCTCTGCTTAATATCCTCCATAGGAATAGAAGAGTAACTTTTTCTCTTTTTTTTTAAGGTCCTTGTTTGCTGCTTTGGGTATACGTAATAAGCAGGGATCCTGGTCAGGTCATTTAAGCAAAGGGGATTACAGTATTTGGAAGCAGGCTTTTGGGTAGGTTAAATCACAACGTAGATAAGTTAACTTGATTGCAGAATTTTCAAACTCAAGAATGGATGTGCCTCATACACAGTGACAAAAGTTGATTGGGCTCCAGAGAGGTTGGAAATGGGAAACTTGCAAGCTTGCCTGTTACTCTGTCCTCACCACTTGTCCTGGTTCCCTCTTCTGGGGCCAGTGCTCTTCGTGGAATGATGCAGTTTGCCAGATTAAATAGGGCTGACCGACTTCAAAATTTGTGAGTTCTTGCAGATATTTTGGGTTAAAAGGTTGGTATTTCATCTTCTCTAGAACTGGATTAAAGATTTATTTCAGTATTTTCAATAGATGCTTCAGGCCAATTTAAGAACTTCAAGGAAACCGTAATAGAACTTGAGGTGGCCTGAAATTACTTAATACTTAAAGCTTATCTTTAGTTGAATTTTTATTAGCGCGGTTGGTCTTTTTATGCATATTTGGCCCTAAGCTATTCATATTTAAATTTTTATGAATTTTTTCTTCTGGAAGTTTTTTGAGAATGTGTATACATATTAATGTTAAACTCACTATAAAACCATACTGTCATATTCTTAGTTATATGAATTTCATTAGGCCCGCCATAGTTAAAATGACTTGAATTCACAGATCGTTGAGGATCTAAATCTGTAGAAATGTGTACCTTTCAACCTGAACCAGTGGTTCTTAACTATTATAGGAGTCCTAACCCCTTTGAAAATTTATAAAAATTCCAAGGCTTTCACTTCCCTTTTAAAAGCATGTGTTTTTCTGTGTGTCTGCTCATTTGTGTGATAATCTCTTCCTTTTCATGTGTTTATATACACATATATTTGTTTTCTACCCTGTTACCCTTTAAGACTATTAATGGATCTTGTATTATCCACAAAGCCCCAGGTTAGTTACAACATGGCCCTTTTTTTTTTTTTTTAAGATTTTTAAAGTAACCTCTACATCAATGTAGGGCTTGAACTCACAACCTTGAGATCATGAATTGCACGCTCTACCCAGCGTGGTCAGTTCTGATGGGTCTTCTGACACCCTCTGGTCACCGAGGGGTGCTTGTCCACTATTGTTTGTAGTAAACGTAGAGCCAACATCTCTTACGTCGGTCGTTATATCTGTGTTTCTGTCTCTCGTCTCTTACCACTTTCTGTAGAAAGTGCCAAGAATGTATCTGGTCCATTCTTACAGAAAGGTGATAAAGACCTTCAGCAGCAAGTAGATTTGGTCTTTTGAGTCTTGTGCCCTCCCATCCCCCTCCACCTTGGGGAAAAACACACCCACCTTCAGCGTTCAGCTGGAGCGTCGCGGCCTCCCATCAGCAGCTTCGCCTTTATGCCCGGTGGTTGGATCTGGGGAAGAAGTGTGAGTGCCTAGTTGCTCCCCAGCCCCTGAAAAGTCCTAGGCCCCAGGAGTGTGTGTCAGCCATCTGTGGATTGAGCCAAATGACAGGCCTTTAATACTTGACTCTTGTGCGCAGGAAAAGTGAAGCTGCTTCTGAAGGAGCTCTGGCTCTGCATAAACACCACACACAGACTACCTGGTGAAGGCAGCCGGTGCATCACAGGTGAGAGACAAGCTTCCGGAAGGACATTTCATGCAAGGAAGTAGCAGTGTTTACCGTGGGCATTGTAGGCCTTCAGCTTTTGCTGTGTCCTGAATCTGCCACTGAAAGAATGAAATAAACCGGAATGGGTACTTTTTGGTTACAGAGCTCCTTTCCCCGGTCTCAGTAAGTGCATTCGGCTTTTACTTCTCTACTAGTGGCTTTCATCAGGACGTGCGAAGAAGCCGAAAGGACGCGTGGAGTGTGCGTGGCAGGAGCACGCGGAGGACTGGGGAGGCATGGTGCTTTTGGAATCATTGCACGGTGTCATCCATCCAGTGGCGCCTCACTGGATTTCCTTCTCCTGTCACCACTTCCTTCGGTTGAACGGTCTACGGTACACTGACCGTGCCCTTTAGGGTACTGCTGTCCGAGAAGCAGCAGCTTCCTTTCCTGCAGCCCCGTCCGCTCCTTTCCGGATCTCACTTCACATGTGCGCCATCTTGGTCTGCAGGCAAAGCGGGGAGCTTTCTGCCACGTTCTCAGTTACACCCTACTCAGGAAGGGAGACTTGGAAATAGGTAGTAGTCATCCCAGAGCGGCTGGGTGGAAGTTAGCTGTCATGCGTCAGATGAAAGTGCTCCGTACGTAACTTTTTTTTTTTTCGTTATACTGGTTTCTTACGATTCGCGGCCATGAGCTCACAGACCCCCGAGGGTCTGAATCTGTAGAGCCGTGTGTCTGGTTTTCTTCTCAGGCCTCTGAAGGCAGAGTCCCTCAGAAAAGTGTTACAGGCAAGTTGCCGATCCTCCTTTGTGCTTGACTCCGAGAGATTTTGGGAGGCGGAGAGAGGCCCGTTGGATGGGGTGCTGTTCGGTCGGGTGTCGCGTGCCGCGTGGTGGCACCGCTGACCCAGGCAGGTGGCGCGTGGGTCTGGTGAGCCAGCCCCCACGCTTGGTCGCGTCTTCATCTGCTCCGGCGGAAGCAGCTCACAGTCGCATTTTACTCCACGCTTTTGATTTTACATTGTTCCAGATGTTACTCAGAGGGCTCTCCATTTAATCATTTGGTGTTTCATTTAAAAGCAAACTGTGTTCAGGGGTAAGTGTATTCCTCAATGTTAACTTTTTCAAGTAGGAAGGAAAACATGGCGTCTTTGGAATCTTTAGTCTTAAACTCTTTGTTTTTTGAACTTTTTGCTTTTATATGAGGAAATTTACAAAAATAGTGCAGGGAATTCTCTTAGGCTCCTCATCCAGATTCCCCTAAATGTAACCCTCGGTGCGAGACTGTTAGCTAAGCGAAAGCTCGTGTGGATGTGTCCGAGCGTGTGTCGGCCACCGGAGCCCACGGTGCACCCAGCAGTCCTCTGCCTTTCCGCCCCCAAGTCTGGCAGCCATCCGTGTCTCTTTGTCTCCTGTCTTTCCCACTTTCAGAGAGGAAGCATCGTGTCATAGGAACCCTATGAGTTTTGGCTTGGGTGCTCTTTTCTCATATTAAGTGAAGTTTGACTCTTTTCAGCAAGAACTCCACAGTGGTGCCCTTGTGCTCTGCTCGGGACATTGTACCAGGAGGGAGTGGGGGGGATGGGGGACACGGGGTGACCGTGGAACTACTTGTTGAAGGTGGTGTCTGCCAGGCTTCTCCAGTATTAAGTGACTGAATTATCTTGAGGGAGACCCGTGGATGCTCTGTAGGTAGTCTCTCGCTCTCCCACTCTGGCCCGCGGATTCTAGCGCCCGCCCAAGCCTGCGTGCCACAATTACTGCTCAGTCTAACAGTGATTTTGCAATCCTCTCATTCCTTCTACATTAATTAAGTGGAATTCTTTATTCTCTGCTTTATAACAACTATTATTTATTTCATCATTGAGATTGCTCCAGCTTTGGTTAGTGGAACTGTTTTCAGGTTGGCTCCTAGGCCCTTGAGGCATTCCCCAGCCTGTTTTGAGAGCTTCTTTCTGACTCTGCAAGATGTTTCAGGCCCTGTTTGCGTTTTCCACTCCGCAGCCCTAGTCAGTCACTTCTCCGGGGAGCCTTGAGTCCTTACGTACAGCTTTCAGATACGACAAATGGTTATTTCCGGTTATTTCCCAGGACACAAATATCTTCACTGATAATTAGCCCCACTGCAGTTGACCAAAATCAAACCACTAGCTTTTTACAGTTACTTTCCCATTGCACTGTAGTCCAAAGTACGTATGTGACCCAGTGGAGTTCCTTAATTGCAGTGTTGTACAAATACGGTCATTGGGTAGGCTTGACGTTGGCTGATTTTTTTACTGTTTTTTAGAGGAAATTGTGTTCCCTGTGAGCCTCTCTGCACAAAGATGTGTCTCCGAATGCTGCTGGTTGTTTGGAAAGACAGTTACTGAGAGGGGAGCGAGCCATCCAGTCCCCTTCCCACCACCACATGCCTTCCTGCCCGTGCGCCCTGCTGTCCTTGGGCCACAGGGCGTCGTCTCCGCCCACCCGCCCCTTGTCCTCCTCCTCCTTCTCCTCCTCCTCGTCCTGTTTGTTTGGCTGAGGGAAGTGCACCTACTGGAAGTGTGTTCAGGTCTTAACAGGATAATCTGTAGGAAGGGATTGGGGCCTTTTAAAAAATGTTTTTGTTTATTTGGGTTTCTTCAATAAAGCAGGCATTTTGAACAGTTAGGATTTTTTTTTTTTTAAGTGTTCTTGCTGTTACAGATGTTTGGTGTTTACTTTTTTCTTCCACAGAGCAACCTGCCAAAGAAAACCCCGGAGCCGCAGAGTCCAGGGGCGATGGTGCGCCCCCTCCAACAGGAGGCAGGCCCCTCCGAGCCGCAGCTGTGCAGACGTGCCTGGCGGAACTGTCCATGGAGATAGAGGGTGACTTCCCTGCGTGTAGACGTATGGGGAGCGAGGGGCCCTGCGGAGCCGCGCGCCGCCATGACCATGTCTCTAAGGAGGGCCGGCACCCTGAACTTGCAGTGCCGAGGACTGCCGAGGACAGAACTGACTTCTCCGATCGTGATCGCTGTTTCGATGAAGACCTCCAGGCTGCAGTTGACTTCTTCAGACTTCCCCCTCCTCTGTTGTCTCCGGTGCCGTCACCCCCACTGGTGTCCCTGCCGCCCCTGAGCACGTTACCTTCTTCGCTCGCACCTGTGAGTTTGCATTTGGCATTTGAGTTACCACGTGGGCACGTTGCCCATCCTAACACGTTAGCCATATTCAAGGAGCGCCGCTCAGCAGTACTCAGACCAGACTTACTGGGGACAGATGGGAGAATCGACCAGGGCATGCCCACACTCTTTAGATCGACGGGGAACACATGGCATGTGCACCTGAGGCTGCATTTTGTCTTTATCCAGAACCAAACTCACAGTCCCCTGTGGGAGGACTGTGTTCTGTTTTTTTTTTTCTGCGGCCTGGCACCTAACGCAGTGAACGGGTTAAGGCGTTTGCGGGCCTGGATGTTTTTGAAGATGGAGAATCCATGTATGTAGCATGTGTGCCTGTTAACCTGTTTGCCGAATTCCCCGCTTCCATTCAATGACTTCATCACCTTTTCGTGTTTTCGGACTGGTTTATTGTAAATTCGTAGGAAATTAAGTCTTGATGAAACTGATTTGTAGGCTTTTTGGCTTAAGGAGCAGCTAAATGCATTGCTCGGGTCAGTCCCGTTTTTCAGGAAGCAGCATACATCCATGCTCGGCCTGGGGACACGGAGGTGACGTGGTCCGTGGTTACCACTTGGCCGGGTCTTGTGTGGCAGTCGGGCAGAGGTGATGGCACGGCTGTGGGAGAGACTGCGGGGCTGGGGAAGGACCCAGGCCAGAGGCCGGATCCCGTGGGAGGCCAGGAAGGGCAGGGATTCTCCTGGAGGACAGGATCCAGCTGAGTGTTGGGGAGGGCGGGGGTGCTTCAGGCGGAGGAGCTCTTTGCACAGGGTCATGGGACGGAAGGGGAGCTTGCGCCAGAGACCGTTCTTGTTTACCAGGCCAGCGGAGGCCATCTGTGTCCTTAAGATTTTCCATTTCATCGTGAGGGCGGTGGGAAGTCCTCGACGGGTCCTGGGAAGTAGACTTAATGATAGATGTTCGCTTGCAAGTTTCCGTGTAGCCTCCGTGTGATCTGGTGTGGGGTGGGGCTGACCTGCAGAGTTAGGAGCGCAGGGCGGATATCCCCGACCGAGCCCGCAGCTCCCAGCGTTCTGACATCTCATCCCGCAGCGGCACTGGGGTTCAGGAGGTGGGGCGGTTTGAGAAACATGAGGCTGACTGAGCAGCGTTTGGCGAGGTTTTGAGTGTGGCGGGTTAGGGAGGTGGCGGAGGCAGGGATGCCAGAAAATAGCACAGGACAGCGGCAGCGGCTCTGCTCGGGCGGGAGGTGCGTGTCGGGTGGGGACGCGGGGTATGCGTGGGGCTCCCAGGGGGACGTGTGCAGTACGGTTTGGCACCCTGAGCGTGGTGCTCGGAAGGAGGCCAGGCGGTGGAGGAAGCTCTCCTGCTGGGCCTTGCGACGGGGCAGCTCAGCCAGGACAGCAGGGGCCACCCAAGGGTCGTGGGGGCTTTCTGGAGCGGGGATGCGGGGAGGGCTGTGGGGGAGGGGCGGCGTCCATGTGCGTGCTGTCGCAAGAGGTAGAGCCCGTCCGCTCCGTAGCAGCATCCCAGACGCAGCCGAAGCGCGAGGACGTGTGGGCACGAGATACGTGCAGGCCGTGCCCCGGAGTGGAGGCCAGTCCCGCCGCGCTGGAGCTAGACGCCTGCGGGGGGGTGACCTGGAAGCAGGGGGAGGCTGTGCAGCCGGAGGTGGAGCCCGTCTGTGCCAGGAAACGGGAGGAAGAGCCGGGGAGTGGGAATGTTTGCCCCTGTGAGAATAGACGAGTCCTGACTGTGTCTCTTGTGGTGGGAGCGTGGGGGCCTCGGGGAGATGGGTCACGGGTGGCGGCAGCTTGGTGCTCAGACTGCAGCTCGTCTACCCTCCAGTAGCTTCCAGACGGGCAACTACCCTTTCCTTAGCTGTGTCTTAAAGGATTCTTCAGGAATGCATTATGTTTAGTCGGTTCAATTAGTATTTAATAAGAATCTCTTTCCTAAGGCGTTTAATTGGTAGGTATGTTTAGTCAGTTCAATTAATATTTAACTAATAAGAATAACTCATTCGTTTTTAGGAAACCTACTTTGGAGAGTATACAGATTCCAGTGATAATGAATCGTCCCAACATAGAAATTCTGCCGAGTCTGTCTCAGAAGATGAGATGTCCGAATCACAGTATGTTGGTTCATCCAGAAACAGTAAAGGAAGTAGCGGCACCTGGGAGGAAAAGCTCAAACCACACAAAGCCGCCCCAGCTCTGACTACATTGGAAGTAAATGACGTGACAACCGTCGGGTTTGGGACATTCACAGCAACACTGAGCGAGCCTTCGGCCACATACTCCTTAGCTCGCGAGAAACACTGGATGGTGTCATCTGAATCCATGGGTGATGGGAGAAGCGGCATTGTCGATGAGGCACAAGGAAAGAGAGAGGTTAGGGAGTTGGATAAGTCAGTGCAGACTGAGAACGTGCTTCACGAACCCATCAGAAGTGTATGTGTTGGGACGTCTGGCAGCCAGGCCCCGGGCAGGGGCGCGGCCCTCCGGAAGTCTGACCTGTGTTCTCCCCTCGGCAAGAGGCCGTTCAGTGAACTCACGGAATCGGAAGGAACGACCCTGCTGTCCCAGATGGCAGGGTCCCCCAAATCACAGTTTACTAAGTGGACGCTGACTAATGAAACCCCTCTTGAATCAGACCACCTGTCCATCTCTGACCACTTTCAGGGAATGTGTCGAGTATTGGGAAAGGAGAGAGACATTCGAGGCTTCATTTTAGGAGCATCACCTGAACCAGAGGCTGACGCAGGTGATGCAGCAGGTGCCATGGGGCTCGGCGTTGACGGCAGCCTTTCTTCCTCTTCTACCTCGGGAGCATCGTCTGTCTGCAGTGACTCCCCGTCTTCCTCTGGGTTAAAGTACACTCACGACCCACACATTCCTGCTCAAGTTACCCCTATGGAACTGCACCAATCAGATGAGCAGTTACCAGCTGAAACCCTGCCCGTGCTAGATCCGCAGCCTGAGCCCCCAGAGTGTCCTGCCACAGAGAACCATCTGGAGAGCAGCTTGTGTGCGTTGAGCCCTGAGTTGGGAGCACCCCATTTTAATAATCAGAGCAGCAGTGAGGTCGAGTGCACAGACGTTGTGAAAGGCATTCCCAAAGTCTGTGCACTTGCGCAGTCAGTATTTATAAAAGCTACGAAAGAGGCGCAGTGTGGAAGTCAGGGCCCCAGAGCTGAACTCCCCCTGACTCGGGCAGGTTCTACACCGTTGCTGGAGTGTCAGCGAAGCTTGACCAAGAGTGGCTTTGGTTTTAAAAGCCCTTCATGGCATCATAGTGATGTGCTCAGGAGAGGCGGGGAAGAAAGGCTGAGAGCTAAGGCGGAACATGAGCAGAAGACTAACCATCAGGTCCAAAAGGCAGTGCCATCCCCAGGAAGTAGAGGGGCCCCGTCCAAGCCCGGACTTGCCTCAGAAAATAACCCCGTGGGGCTCAGGGCTGCTACGTCGCTCTTGCCTAACCAAGTGTCGGTGATCACCAAGCAGGCCCGGCCGGATACGGTGCAGAGCGCCGGACTGGAGCGTTGGAGGCGGCAGGGAACCGAGCCTGCCTTCGCAGCAGCACACGCCGGGCCTGCAGCCGCTCCCGCGTCCTCTGCAGCCACACGTGGCGGGGAGCGCGAGGCCTCGGCGCGGACTGCCCAGGGGGCGGCTGCTGCCGGGGGAACCTCGCCACAGCCTTCTGCTTCGTGGAGAAAGTTAGATTTCAGTTTTCCAAGTGGTTCTTCACCAGTAGGAAATTCTCCTCGTCCCACAAACGGCAAGCTGTCTTTCTCTTCGAAAAGCATCCCTGCCCCAAACCAGGACATCCTCACGGCAGCCTCAGCACAGGAAGCAGTGCCGAAGCAAAGTCTGCCCCTTCCTGCCGCGAGTCTGGACTCGTCTGCGCCGGACGGGGGTCGACTCGGTCCCGCCACTGAGGTGCCAGCGTCAAGAAGTGTCCCCGTTGACGAAGTACCCTGTGGGGACACGGGCAGACCTGGGAGCGAGGCCCTCGCCGTCCCAGAGGGCTCTCCTCGCGTCCGGCGGAGCCTGCAGGAGTCTCTGGAGCTGCCGTCTCGGGCTCCCGGCGGGGCTTCTCCTAAAGGTCCGGGTGCCACGGGGACTGCTCTCCCCTTGGCGGTTCTCAGAAAAGATGAAGAGACGTGTGCTGTCCCCCAGGGTGGCCTCGCTGGGCCTCTTTGTTCTTACACGGGCATTCGGGAGGCAGGCGGGGGCGACACGGAGGTGGAGGAGAGCGAGGCGCCTAGCTGCAGCGAGGGGGAGAGTGAGCCCGAAGCCGCGATGGGGGACAGGCAGCACGGGGCTGCCTGTGCCCCCAGAAGAGACTTAGGGGCCCCAGGCGCAACCGAGACCAGGCCTTCCGTCGAGGTGGGGTGCCTGACCTCAGCTCTGCAGGACTTCAACATCAGCACTCTGTCCGAGATAGACGGGCTTTCTACGTCAGAGGTCGTGATGTTTCTTGAAAGTTGTCAGTTACGGGATTATAGTTCAGGAGACTCGGTTTCAGAGTGTTCTAGCAAAGGAACCCTACGTAAAGAAATGAACAAAGACTTAAAGCCGGGCGAACTCTTAGGAGGAAAGTACAGAAAGCAGCTCTGTGAGGAAGAAACCCTTGAAACCTCCGAAGAGTGGGTTGAATCCGAGGAAGAGGATGCTCCCCTGAAGAGCACGAGTCGGCTCACCCGGCGGTCCTTGGAAACGCTGTCTGAGGTGCTCACCAGGATTGGACAGGAGCTGCAGACCGGCTGTGAGAGCCCTCCTGGAAAAGACGCTGGTAACCTAGTGCTCTTAAGTACGCACGACGATGTGGCCACTGAGCCTGTCAGAGAGCATGTTCCCCCTCAGGAGGCGAGTGGCTTCCCGCCACAGCCTGCAGGTATGTCCCCTCCGGTAGCCAGCATGGCTGGCAAGGGCCGTTCTCCCGCTAGCGGCGCATCGAGCAACAAAGTCACCCCAGGCAGTCCTGAGAGTGTTCCCGATGTCGCCAGCCCGATCCGTGGTGGGGCAGAGGTTCTATTAGAGCCGGCAGAGGCCTGCCCCCAGCGCTCTGACTCCGTGGCGGGCCAGACCATGGAGGGCAGTGCCGAGGAGGGGGCAGAAACGACATTTCAGTGTCAGATATCAACAGTGACCTCTGAAGTTATAAACGTGCTCATCAATAAGGATCAAAATCTTGTCATTGAAAAGGGGGACCACTGGACCATCATAAATGGGGTAGCTCTCATGCCAAATGTGGACCAGGTCATACTATGTGACACTCCCGAAGACATTCCCGTTTCCCCAGATCGAGGCGGCCTGGGAGCTGGCTTCATATCCCTTACTTCCATGGACAAGTCCCCAGAGACTGGTCACCCTGACCCTCCATTTCAGGAGCCCCAGTGTGGCAGCAGCCTGTCAGGAGCCCAAGAGGAAATTTCCAGCAGTAGCCAGAGCACCAACTTTGATAAAAGTCGTTTGCGCAATAGGCCTGTCAAACCTAGTGTAAGGATTAGTTCTGAAATCTATGATCAGAACTTTGAGTCTCAGACCATTGCATCTGATCACACGTACTTTAACTCAAAACTAGAGCCATTCAGCAAAAATAAGAATCGATCAAAGATTTCAAACAAGGATCAATCAAACAAGCCGGCGAAGGCTTTGGCATCAAGCCGAGTTGAAGCTAATCAGAATGAAGGTTCTCAGTCATTTTCAGGGGAGAGAGAGAACACAAAAAGTCAGAGAAATCAAACTCAGACCATTCTAGCCAATGCTGACACCTCAACTCCTACAGATTGTTCTGATACTCTGAGTAAAATCCGGCAGGAGGTGGGGCCCCCTCTGCCGCCCTTGCTCGCTCCTCTGGTCGCTACGCCTCCAAGGACTTCGCAGCCAGTTTCTCCTCTGATAGCGACTTCCTCTCCCTCCTCACCTACCTCTCCTATTGGCCAGATTTCTCCCTTGTGTGAAATCCCAGTGCCTCCTATGATGTCCCCGTTGCCGGAAGAGCCGGGGTGCCCCTCCCCCCTGTGCACGTCTCCATCCCCATCCACCGCACCGGCCGGCGAGAGGATACTGTCATCACCCTTGCAGTTTTGTGCCGCCACCCCAAAGCATGCCCTCCCTGTGCCTGGCCGCCTCCCGCGCCTGGCATCTGCCCACACGGCCGTGGCCGGACCCCAGGAGAATTCCGTTAAAATCCTCGACACCATGTACCCAGAGCTGTCTGCCAGGGCCCGCACCCTCAACATCCTCAAAGGGAACATTCAGCTCACCCGAGGTCCTGCAGACGGCAAGAGCTTAGCGGGGCCTGTCAGCACTTTAGCAGGATTCAAGGCCATCACCTCAACATCCACCGCCTTTGTGAAGACGGGGGGCAGCTCAGGGAGTGACGGCAGTAGGGAGAAGTCCAGAGATGGGGGGATGCGCCAGGACGCAGGGGGGAAAAGGACGTTGTCCGCGTCTACACTGAGGAGCGCCAAAAGGCTGCGGCTGGACAGCGGCTCTCCAGAGCCAGAGACGGCGGGCGCCGCTACGGGAGGGGTCAGCGAGAGCCTCCGGGGGGGCCTCCCTCAAGTGGAAGGTGTGACGGCAGAGGAAGAAAGTTCTCTCCTGACTGTCAGTACGCTTTCACAGTTGCCTCCAAACCCGAAAGAAACTGTAGAGTCCCATGACAAAGCCATAGCTGACGCACTGAGGAAGATCGCAGAGTCATCTTTTGACCTCTTACCTGTCATTCGGAGTCACGTCTATGTGGGCAACATCTCCAAAAAGCCTGTAATGAGAGACCAAGAGAAGGAAGTTGTTCATGAATTTAGCACAACCAAAAAGGTACGTGGTTGCTTTTCTCTAAGAGCGTTAGGAACTGCGTGTCCTCAGACACAGGCTGCCTGCTGCTCTCAGCAAAGTGGTGGGTTACCCTGAACAGAAATTTCATTTCGGAGATGGACAGTTACCCGTATAAACGTTGTGACCTGTGCTTTGTTTCTAGTCAGCATTTTGTACACTTGAGATGGGAGAAGACACGGGCAGTCTGATCATTTGTATTCATCAGATACTTTAAAATTTTGAAGAGATAAAAATGTCAGGACCACAATTGCATATTTCCCATGGATTCTGGCATGTTTCAGGGCTCGAAATGATTTGCTCTAAAGCATCAAATTATTCTCCTATAATGGAGCCTTTCTTTTCTGCGAATAGCACACACATTTGAGAGTCTGAGCACCTTCCAGAAAGAGAGCAAAGTGTCCCCCTGCCCCTCCTTTAACTTCTGTCACTGATGAAACAGGAACGGATCCTGGTTTCAAGATGGGACAGTTAAAGTGGGAACATTGTGCAGATTCACACCCCTGGTTTATTAGGACTTTTCTAGGGTTGCATTTGCCAAGTATCCATGTCGACACCTTGTGTGGATTATTTCCAGTGCCCCATGGATCATGCTGTGTTGGTTATCTGCACCCCCTGGGAGTCGTAATGGTATAAATACGTATGTATTTTCCTTAGATCGCTTATTTTCAGAAAGTATGGAGTAATACATGTCACCTTGAGAAGATATTTATTTTCAAATGAGCAAATGGATCAAATTATTTAATGCCCTTCTTCTTAAGTAGGAAACACATTGCCCAGTATTTTTAAGACCTAAACAGGATAAACGTGTGGGGCTCCTCAGAGTTCAGAAGACAGGAACAGGGGGAGCATTAGGAGTGGGTGTAATACACACACAGAAGATTATTTGAGTCCAAACCAAGGACATGTACTTGGTTGGCGTGGCGGCAGGCAGGCGGGTGTGTTTGGATGTGGCCCCTGGCACAGCCTGCAGGTTTGGGCCTCTTGCCCCCCACACCCGGCTGGGGGGATGGGGGTGGCTCACTGCTGAGTAAAAGTAGGTGGTTTGCCGCGGTGACTGCGCTTTTCTGCCACCTGATGCGGTGCACGATTTATGGGCCTAATGTAATTTTGTAACTTCAGCTATTCTTTTGTGGGCAAAAACAGTACCAGTGTACATTGCCTTTTTTTTTTTTTTTTCCTGTTTTTCCTCCAATCCAGCATTTAGCAGAGTGCTTGCTTCACTCTATTCTCTCAGAACTAAAAATTCAGAAGATCTCTATGGAGCGCAATTACATTCACGCCCTCTGCAGAGTGTACGTGGGTATCTGTCGGCAACTCGGAGACTTGGAGAGAGCTCGTTTGTTTTGCTACAGCCTCCTTAAGGAAGGTACGTTTACTTAGCGGCATTTCTGTGTTGAAAGTCTGTTCCTGCTTTTTTTCCTCATTATTATGCTTGGGTCTGTGTTTGCCCCTAAGTGACTGCGGTGTATCTTTCAAAATAGCATGTGTGTTTGGGCATTTATCAGAGGATGTGAAGAGCCTTAGCTGGACCGAGCCGTGCCTGGTTTTCAGTGGGAGAATTTACGTGACTTTGGCTTGCTCGTGTCAGCACACACATTTCCACTGGCACACAGTTGAGGGTCTCTGGTTACTGCGTGTTTGTCTCTTCCTCGTGTAGCTACTGAAGAGTCAGATTCAGGCGACACGAGGTAAGGGAGTGATTGTAAAGGCAGCGACGGACCCCACTGCTGCACCCCAGGCTGGAAACGGCAGACCTCTGAAATGGTGTAGTGAGCCTGGAGCGAGCAGAGGCCCCGGGCGCAGCGGGCAGGAGGGCTCTCCCGGGGCCCCGTTTCCTTCCCCTGCCTCCGTCCCCACGAACGGGGCACGTCGGGAGCCGTCCTTTGTAATAGCCCATCCTCAGTGGGAACACTGGTAGACAGAGAAATGATGTACAGATGCACTTTAATTTCCTGTCAGGAAGTCTGAACTCGACAGTGAAGGGTTTTCATGCTCATCGAGTGATGCTCCTGGGGCTCGTGAGCCAGGGGATGGGATGTGCCCCTCGTGCGCAGACCTGGGGCTGAGGCTGCCGGCCGCGGCCCTCTTCATTTGTTTACTCTTTCAGTCGTCGGCGGACTGCACAGTAGTTCATGGGGGGCTCGCTGGGTGGTAGGGCCTGACGGTGATGGCAGCCACTCGCGGCCTCGCCCGTCTGCCGGGGCCCGTGTCTGCTGGGCACGTGGCCCCAGCACGCGACCTTGCTCAGTGCCGGGACCCTGCCGAGCCCCCGCTGAGGTTCGGCTCCTGTCATACACCGCCAGCCCCTCTCCTGTCAAGCTCGTGGGTCTCTCCCTCAGAAGCTTCCCTCCGTGTTGTTGGGACTCCCACAGCCGTTCTTCATGCAGGACGAGTGAATGGCTTTTTCTTTATGGCGCTCCCTCCCCTCGCCTTGTATCCTGAGCCCTTTTGTCCGCCGTCTCTCCTCCCCAGATGGTGTGCTGTGTCAGGGCGGGGTCCCGTCTGTCTTGTCCCTACTTGTCCCGACCCCTCTAGGATGCACCGTACGCAGCCACTGCGAATCTGTTGCGTGAGGGACTGTGCCGTGGAAGGGGACGTGGGGGAGCCTGAGGGCTCACAGAAGCTCTCCTTGTCAGAGCAGCTTCTGAACTTGAGGTGCGAGGACGCCGGCGAGCGCCGACAGGAGACGTGAGGGAGAGGGTGCCAGGCAGGGGTTATAAGGATATATTCATGCATCAGACTTCCTCAAACTGCGTGCTTAAGGAGAGTGTATTTTATCGTATGTGAGCTGCGCCGGGTTAGGTTGGTTACACAAGCAAAGCCAACTGTGGGAAAGAGCAGCCGCAGTAGAATATCGTCCATAGTGGATAAAACATCTCTTCAAATCTAAAGCCTTTTATGTGTTTCACAGGTGAGTTCTGTCTTCCCAAAGCATAAGAAACAGCCTGAAGTGACACTTCACAAATGGGGAGGTCCTAGGGCTGCAGAGGTCTGTAGAGACAGGCTTGCCTTTGCTTCGTGTCTGGGATTTGATGGCTCTTTTCATAACACAGTGCTGTACATTATCCAGGTATTAGCTTTCAAATTTAATTAAGGAAGGTTTGCCAAAGGGAAGGGTTGGGGGAGAAAGCAGCAGATCTGGAAGAAGCAGGTCTCCCCAGGTCTTCCCAGGCACCCCTCTTGTGTCAGGAGACCTTGCAGGGCACGAGTGAAATGATTAAAATAGGGTCTTAGCTTGTACTGTAATCACTGGATCAGACGTAAAGATTTTTTGTCTTTTTTCTCATAGATTTTCCAGAGTCAGAGAAATTGACTTTGTTCATTGCAAACATGTGGCATGATATATTTATTTCCCAATCGGTGATTAATAAGGCAATGCAGCTGGTTGCCAGGCAACGGGCTAAAGGAGAGGTTCGGAACTGTTTGAGAGCCTTTCTCAACTGGGAAAAGGTGAGGTTTGTTTTTATTTCTCAATTGTCAGACCTTTCTGTAGATCTTACACAAATGTTCTTTTTTGGTTTTGTATTTAGTGTCGAATTAGTTCACAGGCGTTTCAGGGACATGACTCTTCCTGTTGGGTCCTTTAAAATATCATTTTAGCCTAAGCTTAAGCATTTAGTTCGGGAAATTTGCATGAGGCACTTTGGGAAGAGTTGGAGCTGTGGGTGTTGTGGTAATTTAACAAAAGCTTATTTCGTTCACTCATGTACGACTGACGACCGTGGAGAATGGGGGGTGAGGGGCGGTTCACAGGAGCTGGGTCGCACTAGCTCCTACGACGGGCACTGGAGAGCGGAAAAATGGCATTGCAACTCCTTCCTGTTTTGACTTTAAAACCTAACACTGTGTATTTTTTTGGTTGATGGACTCTGGGTATTTTGTTCTTATGTGTTCTTTTCCTCTTTTTATTATTTTCTTTGGTAATCGAGTGCTAATAACCTTGTAGATTGGGGTTCTTTCATGTGATAGCTGTCTATCTAGTGAGAATCTCAGGAGGTTGAATTGGTAGTGGTAAACTCTAAGAAGAGATGTCAAATTCAGTGAGGTGTTGATCTTGGTTTGTTTCTTATTTTTTATTTAGAGAGAGAGAGTGCACATGTGTGCAGGACGAGGGGCAGAGGGAGAGGAAGGGGACACAGGGGACAGGGAGAAGGAGAATCCCAAGCAGACTCCGTGCTGAGCAGAGAACCTGCTTGAGCTTATGACCCTGAGATCATGACCTGAGCCAAATCAAGAGTTGGACACTTAACTGAGCCACCCCAACACCCCAGCCTTGGTTTGTTTTTAAATGACTATTAATTTCCTCTTAAAGTTATCCTGGCTTACGTGCGTAGTGCAATTTATATGCCATATTGCTTTCCATTTTTGTGCTTTTTGATATTAATATTACCTAGACTTTTTTTTTTTTTTTCCTAAGAGCGTGAGTGGGGCAGAGGGAGAGAGAATTTTTTTCTCTTTTTTTAAAGAGAGAGCATGGGAGGGACACGGGAGAGCGAAAGAGCATCCCGGGCCGACTCTGTGCTGAGCAGAGAGCCTGATGCAAGGCTCAGGCTCCAACCCGGGCATCCCGACCTGAGCCGGAATCAAGAGTCCCACCACCCAACTGACTGAACCACGCAGGTGCCCCGACTTCTATTGTCTTATGAAAATTGGAGGAAAGGGCTATATTGGTAAATAAAAGTTAAGGAAATATTCAAAAGCAAGTCTGTAATCATCTTTCCAGCAACACTTCTAGACAAACGAGTGTAGTCTTCGGAGGCACCATCGGATTCAGGTCAGCGGCTTAGTCAGAAGAGCCCTTCTGCCGCCTGACATTGACCGGCCTCAGTCATGCCCCCTTCCCCCAGGTTCCTGCAGGGAACTGGCACCTGCTTTGTACTCCTGCTTGTACACTGGTGCCTTCTCCTTTGGCCTGGTCAGGATGAAACCAGATACAGTAATTTGATGATAAACGACATTATAAGGAAAACGGAATTTTAATAAATGTGTTTGTTCTCTGTCATCAAATAAAGACAAAGAGGTATAAAGATGAGTAATACTTGGGGTAAAAATACCATTATAAGACTTCCAAATTTTTTGTCACAGAATTCAACAGATCAGATACACAAAAATAAGTAGAAACAGTGGACTTCAATAATACAAAAAGTAGGGGCATCTGGGTGGCTCCGTCATTAAGCCTCTGCCTTCGGCTCAGGTCATGATCCCAGGTCCTGGGATCGAGTCCCACATCGGGCTCTCTGCTTGGCGGGAAGCCTGCTTCTCCCTCTGCCACTCCCCCTGCTTATGTTCCCTCTCTCGCGCTCTCTCTCTGTCAAATAAATAAATAAAATCTTAAAAAATAATACAAAAAGTAAACTCTAAGGCACCTGGGTGGCTTAGTTGGTTGGGCGACTGCCTTCAGCTCAGATCATGATCCCGGAGTCCCGGGATCGAGTCCCACATCAGGCTCCCAGCTCCATGGGGAGTCTGGTTCTTCCTCTGACCTTCTCCCCTTTCATGCTCTCGCTCGCTCTCTCTCAAATAAATAAAATCTCTAAAAAATAAATAAACTTTAAAGAAGAGTATGTATTTCTTTGTATGCCTATAGCATATTTACAAAACCAGACACTAATTTGGCCACACAAAAACTTTAACTCTTAAATAGTAAAGATTCCGCATTCAAAATTCAGTGAAATTCTCTATAAGTAATTCACGGACTCCATAAACACTACTTGAAAGTTGGCCTATATGTTCCTGGACAATCTGGAAATAGGAACTCAAAAGTAAGATGACTGTTTTAAAAGTCGTTGAAAAGGAAAAGCCTTCATACCAAAGATCTCTAGTTTTTGCAAGTCTTATATTCATTAAGGTATTTAATTGTTTTCATCATTAGATAATAAAATGGCTGATTATCATCTTAGAAATGAAATATCTGAGATCCTAGAAGGGATCTAGGAAATAAGGAATAGAGTTTGAGAAATAATAGTAATGAAGCAGAGAACAAAACGTGTAGGAGAAAAACCCATTGCCTTTAAGAAATAGCAGCAAACCAGTTCTGAGATCAAATTAGTGAGAAAAAGAGAAAGTAGAAAATATTGAGGATTTCAGAAATGAGAAAGAAAACGGACTCCAGACATGGAAGAAAGGTTGAGAAGACCACCACCACGTGCAGCTCTGTGGTGACAGGTTTGGAAGCCGAGGATGATTTCTTAGCAAAATAAAAATGATCAGATGTGGTTTTAGAGATAGAACACTTGATAAATCAGTTGTTTCAAGAGAAGTGGAAATGTTGATATAAAATTTACTGTGTAAAAAGCATGTGTAGGGGCACCTGGGTGGCTCAGTGGGTTAAGCCTCTGCCTTCGGCTCAGGTTATGATCTCAGGGTCCTGGGATTGAGCCCCACATCGGGCTCTCTGCTCGGTGGGGAGCCTGCTTCCCCCTCTCTCTGCCTGCCTCTCTGCCTGCTTGTGATCTCTCTCTCTCTCTGTCAAATAAGTAAATAAAATCTGTAAAAAAAAAAAAAGCATGTGTAGATTCCATCTCAATTTTGCTTAATTTTTTGAAGAACCAAATAATTCCAGTCTTTTGCAAGTATAAGAAAAGATTGAAAGCTTTGTATTTTTTATTTATTAATTATTTTTTTATGTAGACTCCACGCCCATTGTGGAGCCCAGTGCAGGACTTGAACTCATGACCCTGAGATCAAGTCTTGAACAGAGATCAAGAGTCAGACATTTAAAAAAAAAAAAAAAAAAGAGTCAGACATTTAACTGACTAAGCCACCCAGGCGCCCCCTATTTATTTTTTAATAACAACCCAATAAAAAATTACAAATGCATTGCTAGGTAATTGTCCGAGAGAAGACAAATTAATGTGCACACAAAGATGTGTTACATGCATGTTCATAGCATAGGGTAGCCGAGCCTGGGATAGTCCAGATGTCTGTCGGGGTGAGTGGATAAGCAGACTGGCCCGTCATGTTAAAGGTTGACATTCAGCAACAGGAAGGGGTGTTCAGACTCCCTGTACGTGTGTCATCCAATGTGTGCAGGTGTGAAAGATGCCAGATAAGGAATCCAGCGCTGGCTGACGTGATTTTATGAGTTTTTCTAAAAGGACTTGAATCTAGGGTCAGGATAATAGAATTTGAAGAACTTTTTTAAAGTTTAAAAGAATTATAACTTTAATTCTCTGATTTGAGGTAATAAAATTTGCATTTCTATGTATTTCTGTATTGCAGCTAGTCTCCTTTCTGCCGGATTAGATTCTGCATCCTGCCTGGAGCTTTTTTTTAAAAAATATTTTATTTATTTATTTTAGAAAGTGCAAGTGTGCACCCTGGGGGAGGGGGACGGGGCAGAGCCGGAGCGGGAGAGTCTGGGGCATGGAGCACCCCCAGGCTGGACCTCAGGACCTCGAGATCATGACCAGAGCTAAAACCAAGAGTTGCGCGCGCAAGCAACTGAGCCACCCAGGTGCCCCCTGCCTGGAGCTTTTCGATCTGGCCTACCAGCCTCTATGCTTATAATCATCTTAGGGGAAATATAGGACTGTGCTAAATATAGTTCCTATTCAAACACAACTTCAAAACGTGTCTTTCAAAATGAAATGATGATTCATCTAATGCTTGTTACACTCTTATCTATGAGATGACGAACATAAGATGTGTTATATTTGAAACTCTAAAGTTAATTTTCCCTTTCTTTTTTCATTTGCTAGAATGCTCCTGTGGATGTGGGTTTCATGGTTTCTAAGCTCCTGTTGACCATACAGTTGTGTCCGAAAACAGAATTTCAGTCCAGTGAAAAATTCGGGGAAGACTTAAGTGATAACACTTGGGAATACATATTTGCCATTGATTTGCTCTGCTGCCATCAGAAGTGGATTTGGACACATGACAACATCATAAGGTACGAGGCTCTTTTGGTAACTAGAAGTTGGGTTCTTGAATTGCAAGGTAGGCTATCGAATGGTTGCTGAATTGCATTTTGCATAGTTTTTGCTCTGGAAGGTCACTGAAACATTTACAAGTGACATTTGATTTGGGTAAAAATTGGTAAAACTCTCGTTAAAAGACTTGTCTTACTGTCACATCCCCTTGACTCTGTTTTTGTGGGGGCTGTAACTTCTTTCCGTTACACTCCGTTACTACGGTCTCTCTCCCAAAGAGCAGTGACCCTGGTGAAGGGGGGGTTTGGGTCCACTGGCACATCCCCAGCCCCTAGAGCAGTGCCCAGGAAGGGAGCTCAGCACAGCTCGTGTAGGGGGAGGCGTCATGATTGGATCTTAACATTCCTGTACTCGGGAAAGCCCACATGAACAGAGTAGGAACGCCACGTTAGCAGCTGCTCTCACCTGGGGTTCAGGAGGGAACCAAGTCTCAGTCATCTGTTTCCTGTAACGAATCCGCTTTTCCCCGTGCACGAGAACTCCGGCACTAGCTGGGTACCGTCTCTGGAGGAATGGGGAATGCGAGTCAGAGAAAACGGTCACTCACGTGATTGTCCCGTGGATCTTCATTTCCTTGGAAGCCGGATTGAGAAAGGCTGATTTAAAGGAGTTTAAGACATCACTGAGGCTTCACAGAGGATGGGTAGTCCATATCCTGGAGATACTTGAGTGTGTTCGGTGGGAAACTGGGCTCTCTTTCTCTCAGCACTGGGGACAGATGATTTGTCTGAATGTCAGACGACAGGGACTTGAGTTACAGTACTCGTATGTAATGAGCCAGCGCCACATTGAAGTAACGGCCGTACGGGGATGCGTGGGTGCTGGCGTGGGGATGGCTCCCGGGCTCTGCCGATGAGGGGGTGACGGGGCGGGCCGTCCAGAGCCACCTCTGGACACACGTGAGAGCTTCCCGTAGGCCTCGTCTGTCTCATCCGAGAGCCTCCTGTCCCCTCGACGACTCAGGGGGGCCCAGCACAGGTGGTTCTGGGCACCCCCACGGGGGTGGGGACAGAGTGCTGGAGAGCGGGGTCTCTGCCTGGGCCGGAGCCACACCCGGAGCCCAGAACGCTGTGGCCGCCTCGGCCGGGGTCAGGCCCGGAGAAGCACGGCCGGAGAGAGGTCCGGAGCTAGCCGAGTGTTACCTGAAAATGTCTTACTTGGGGTGCTTTTAATTTACCTTTTTCTTCTGTGTGTTGGCGTTTAACTTTTTAATGCTGTAAATAGCGTATAAGAAGTAAACACACTTTGGAAGGAAGAGAAGGCAAAGAGGAGCTGGCGCTGATTTCAGTCAGTGGAGAGTTTCTAAGGTGTGGTTTGATGTTGCCTCTGAGCTCCGTGCTCCTCCGAGGACGTGGTAGAGGCTTCTAGAACATGGGTGCCACACGCATGTCTGGAAGGTCCCAGTGACAGTCCAGACTCCCACCTCTTCGGTTCTGGGACTGGGGGACGTCGTCTAGCGTCCCTCAATGTCTTAGAGAAAAGGTGAAAACGGAATAAAGATGCAAGCGTATAGTACTTGTAGCTGCATTTAAGCCAGTGTGGGCCCAGGGAGCTGACAGTTGGAGAGTGTATGAGCTTCCGGTGTCGGGTCTCATTTTAACCATAAAAGGTTACATCTTCAGAAGACCTTCTTCTGGGGCGCCTGGCTGGCTTAGTCAGTAGAGCATGGGACTCCTGATCTCAGGGTTGTGAGTTCGAGCCCCACATTGGGCATGGAGCCTACTTAAAATTAGTAAGTTGAAAAGTCCCTCTTCTTTATCAATGGTTTATTTCTTATGGACCATTTTTAGGTTAATATTTGAGTGATGGTGAGTTTTCACGTTCATATGTATATTGTATATGTAACATATAATGTATAATACAATACATTTATAATACGTGTATATGCTATTGTTTCCTAGTAAAGAGCTGTGGCCTGTAATGGATAAGTGGATAAAATACAGAAAAGGACACGCGAACATCGCATATACTCCTGATATTATTATAGCATCGATACTGAGGCTGATTGGTGAGTTGTCTATTTTAAGAAAATTTTTTCTTGCCATTGATCACCTATTAGTGGGAGAGTAAAAGTGTGGTAATGGTTGCTGACCAAAACCTCCGATGATGACGGATTTTTGCCTCCACCATCGTAGATGCATGCTCACGTCCTTCTCCTCGCTCAGACTCTTTCTTTGTAAATTAATGTTTTCTCTGACTCTGTCAGAGATGAGGTCTTCATGCGGTCCATTGTGTGCGGAATGTGTGCTGCTCGCCGCCTCTTGTCCATGTGCGCACGTGCCCACCAGCTCACAGGATTGCCGTCCACAGCGCTCGGGTCTCTCCCCCTTGTGTACCACGTTCTTCTCTGCTGGCCCAGGCAGGGTCACATCGTGCGGCTCCGTGACAGGGGACTGGCCTTGTTTTCCTCCAAGCAGAGGGTCGGCCTCATGCGTGAATCTCCCCTACACTTGGCTTTCAGGAGTCTTGCACATTTGGCTGGTCGCCCATGTTGCCTGAGAAGCTTTTAAGAAAATGTGTGTGGATACTCACATAATTAAAGTCATATGTAGTAAGTTACATATTATGGAAATAATTGACAATACGTAGTTAACAGTTTTGTAGGGTACAATGATAACATAAATATCGAACGTGATCGAAAGGACGGATAACTAGGAGGTGGTGATGGTGCAAGTGAGAGCAGAGGCAGGCCCGGAGAGCCCTCCTTAGGTCTACAGACAGGAGAGGGCCGCCGGGACAGCCAGGCCGGCCGGTGTCGTAGGCTGGTGCCCGCCTGTGGTGGCTCAGCTTTGCCTGCTCTGGCTGGCTGTGCCCCGAAGCAATATCCCTGGGGGATGGGGCGGGGTGTGGGTGGGTGGCCGAGGGGGGCGCAGAGACGGGTGAGGCCTGCCGGCAGAGTTCTAAGGAGTTGTGTCAGGGTCGGATGTGCATGGACCCTTCTGCACACCTGTCAGACTTGGAATTGGAACTGTTTCTAAGAAGATACTCCTTCTTGAGAACCTTCTTGCAGCTTCTGAAGCTGACACTGAAGAATTTAGCAAGTAATTAAATTGCTAGGCTGTGACTTAATAATGACCAAAGTCACTGATCATGGATAAAATACAGGAGTTATGTTTATTCTTATTTCCAGGTTTGCAAAACCCTAACTGGATTTTCACTCCGTGGGAAATAAAAGACGCTTTCTGTCAGAGCCGTTCAGTGCTGTCTGATGTAGGATAGGGGGGTGAAGATTATTGTTGGCAGATGCAGGATTATTAGATGAGGGTCTAACATCTTCAACGATGACGTGCTGGCGCAGTCTGCAGAGTGTCTGCGTTGCTGTAGACTCGAGGCCGTGGAGCAGGGGTGGAACCTGCCTCCGTCAGGGCAGACATGAGGCTTGGAACGGCTCAGCTGTTGTTTTTGAGGCCACACCGTGGGGAGGTGGCGGGACAGGGACCGAAGTTTGCACGCTGCTGGATTGAGTTAAGTGCAGGACCGTGTGCTACCTTTTTTGCCCCCAAAGAGCTTGTGAACTACGTGTGGCCTAACTGGTATTTACCGGAGCCTAGAAGCTAGGAGGACCCCGTTTCCCACAGCAGGGTTTTGTGGGGCCGGCCGAAGTAACCGTTGTCGATTTGTACGCAGTCTCTTCCCAGACCTGTTCTCTTTTCTTCGAAATTATCTCAGCTCGCTTTCCCCCCGGCGTGTCTGCCTGCAATCTCGAATGAAAACCTGGGCGGCTACCCAGGCACCTTCCCGGCGGGCCCCCATCTGCCCCCCTCAGGCCTCCCCAGCACTGGGCAGTGCTGTCTTTGACGTGGAGATTAAGTCCCCGTTTCTTACTAGTTGTATTTTAATGCGGCCGAGCCACTCTGGACTCACATTCCTTCTGTAGGAGGACTGTTCTTTCCACGTCTTGAGCAACTTTGTCCATCATCTTTGTCGTCATACGTGTAAGTGTTTCCCCTAAGCCACCGACGTCTGAGTCATGACTTCCCCTTACTGTACCCTGATAGCGCTGTTAGTCACGTACAGGATCCAGTCATTAAGCATTTTTAATTGAAAGGCCAGAAGCCATTGTAATAGGGTTCCGTACTACCTGAGGACGCACTGCATCCCGCGGCTGGATGAGCCCCCGTGTGTGGGGCACACACCCCTTCCCCGTCTCTACCAGCAGTTATGGGTTGAACACCCCCGTGAATTGTCTTGGAGGACAGATCTGGTGGCACGCTGTTCCCAGTTTGATCTAATTGGAAGCAGATAGTTGAGTGATCAGTAAGTGAAATTCCTGATCCCTGAAGTAACAGTACTTTCCAGCCTCAGTGAAAGAGTTCCCAGAAATTATCCAGATGTTTATAGTTTCACCCTGGGTTTGAAATTTTCCAGGCGTTCGTCCATCAGTAGGAATTTACGGAGTGTCTTCTCTCTGTCACGGCAGTCACGGTGCCTGTAACCAGCACTAAGTCGGTTTCTCTCAGGGACACTAAGGAGTAAGGTTTCTGTAGTGTCCTGGGCCTCAGTTTCTTCATTCCCAAGATAGAGATGAAGCCGAGGACCTGGGTTCACATCCAAACCCGAGAATGTTTGTGGTATGGAGAAAACGTGGGTACAGAGCCATGAGATTGCAGGGTCCTGTCGTAAGAACCCAGGAAAAGGTCGTGGATGCAGCACATCCGGACCTGTCCCCGAGTCCTCTCCCCATGAGAGAGGAGCAGCAAAGAGCACGAGGCCTCGTCCTGAGAGAGAGAATGGGGCCTCGGCCTTGAAGCAAGCTCGAGTCCCCGGACCCCGAATACAGGAAGGACCAGGGGAGGGGGACCTAGCTGTGTGGCCTCCTCTTGTTTGCTTTACGTTCGGTTGGTGTTAGCCCCCCCAGCGAGAAGCCTGGAGCCTCTGCCACCCCAGTCGTGTCTAGCGGGAGCCAACGTGTTCAGAAGTGAAAATGAGAATTTGCTATTCATTTAACGTTAATAATAATAGAGCAGTGTTGACATAATGCCATTCACCGTGAACAGTATTTCCCCAGCGACGACAACTGAGGGGAACGGCCCATTATCTTGTCGCAAGACCTCTTCACTGGCTGGATTCATGGGCCTCTCTGCTCTGCGCTCAGGTTCGTGCAGTGTGTTGTTTTGGTTGAAGCGTATGAAGAAAATCCAGTTGTGTGTGGAGCTGTTAAGAGAGGAGTATTTTACTAGCCTTTTTAGATCATCGTGGATAATATTCTTTTTTGACACTGCGTTGGACTTCCACAGGGGTGACTCCGGAAGGCTGGGTGCAGCCTGAGGTCCGAGCCCTTCCCAGGGAGTCCTGCAGCCGGGCCGCCTGGGGCTCTTGTGCCCAGTCACGATTCCGTGACCTCCTCTGCTCACTTGGAAGATGCTGGGCGCCCGCAGCACCGAGAAGACAGGCATTAATGTCATCACTGATCGCGTCGCACCGGCCTTAAGTAGTTGAAGCTGTCAGGCTCTGCGTGGCTGATGGAAGTTTTTCCAAAATTCTAGGTTTTCTTAAGAGCTCACATTCTGTCTTTGACAACAGCGGTAAATTTCCCTGCAGTGACAGGTTCCCTTTATTCACTTTTGAGAAAGCGTGTGTCGGTCTGGAGAGCTGTGGTCTGCCGGTCACTCTTTCAGGGAGCTGTGGGTGTCGCACGGAGGAGCATCGGGTTCCCCTCCCGGTTCCCGCAGCTCCCGGGGCCCGGGGCCCGGGGCCCTGGCTTCTGTGCCGTCCGTCTGGTCTCAGCCGGAAGAAGGCAGGCCGCTCCTGCGCGAAGGCGGTGTCGTTGTGAAAATCGCTCTGCCCCTGAGCCCCTGGGCTCTGTGAACCGCACTGGAGCGCCGCTGTGCTCTCGGCCGGCTCAGAGCGGCCGACTGTCCCACCAAGGCCGGGCCTGCTGGGCAGCCCGCCGCACACGGCCTTCTCGGAGCCTCACCGAAGTCCTCTGCTTCATGGGGAGCCTGCGGCCTCCACTCTCTCTGCTCACTTCCCCTCCTAATGACACCTTCACCGCGAGAGCTGTGTGCTGTGTCCTGAGTGAGTGAGGGCGGGGCTGACTGCTCTCTCGGTCCCCGCCGTCCCCAGTAAGACACGGCGCTCGGGGGGCCCCTGGGGGCTCGCCCTTTAACCTGCTTTCTTGTAAGAAACACGTTCCCATTCGAACTTGAGGATCCTTAAGCTTAATGTGCACGCACAGCGTTACAGGAAAGAAACAGAAGTTTTAAAGCTTGACGAACAGTTCACCCTTCACTGAAGGTGGCTCGCATTTTGGTGTCCTTGTGTCCTCCAGGTCGC
>CM053607.1:2287234-2319644 GCA_028646535.1 Procyon lotor
GATCCTTAAGCTTAATGTGCACGCACAGCGTTACAGGAAAGAAACAGAAGTTTTAAAGCTTGACGAACAGTTCACCCTTCACTGAAGGTGGCTCGCATTTTGGTGTCCTTGTGTCCTCCAGGTCGCTTAGGCCAGCTGGGCTTGAAGGAAGGCTTCCCGTCCGCGGTGAAGAATATCAGTTCCGTTATCGGCATGTTCATACAGCACGCCCAGGACGAAGGTAAAACCTTTGTTTATTGAGGTGGTGTTTGAGTGCCCCGCGCTCCTCCCGTTGGACCCTGTCTGCACCCGTGCTCGTGGGGCGCCCTGTGCCCCGCTCACCGCCGCGAGGTTGGGAGAGTCGAGGGGTCGAACAGCGGTCGCTCTGCCTGCACGCCGCAGGGGGCGGGGTGGGTTTTCTGCTGTGCGGTCGGAATACAACCTACCTGAGACTTGGCTGACCTAAATATTCAATAAATAACTTCTACAAAATCCTTCTGCGCAATGTGAAGAGCCCCGCAGCAGGGTCTCGGGCGTGGCTGTGGCTGCCGAGCCGGCTGCCCCCCAGTCTCAGCTGGGCGGTGGGGGCGGGTGCGGGGTGGGCTCTGCCTCGCCCCAGGTCTGCGGCCCTTGTGTCGGAGCCCACGTGTCAACACCGCAGTGACAGCCAGTGGAGTCACTTCTTGGGCCGATGCTTTGGGATCCACATTTTATTGAAACTTACGTCTGGAGCCTGATCCTTCCGGAGCTGCTGCGGGAGGCTTGGCGTTGATCACGTGAGGCCGGGAGCTTTGTGGCCACGTGTCCCGTGTCCTCTGCTAGGGGTCGGGGGACAGGCCGGCCCCAGGGCCTGCACACAGCTCTTCTGCTTCTCTGTTTCTTTCTGCAGATGCGTCCTTAACTCGCTTTTTCATCATGGGGTTTTCTTTCCTATTTTTCATGCCGGCAGAGGGTGTCCTGGACGTGAAGAGTAATTCAGGGGAGGGGGGACTGGGGAACATTTCGAATAAAGCATTTTCTTGTGTAATGACTGACATGAAAATCCCTTGCAGATATCCCGTGGGGCATCCAGCTGGCGGCTGTGTACGCGCTGTGCGATTTGAGTCCCAGCAATCCCGCGGAGATATCCAAGATCCTGGAGGCCTGGCGCCAAGAGACCGCGCACAGCGTGCCCTCCGCGGTGCTCAGCTGCCTGGAGGAGGTCAGCTCGCTGTGCGCGGAGGACGTCGGCTAAGCTGCCCTGCGCCCCGCGCCCAGAGAAGTGCCTTCACGTGTGTCCAGTATGAGTAGATGAGTCAGCTCGCGGAGCACAGACTGAGGTTTCAGAGGGAAAGCCGTGGAAAAGAGAAAATGCCCAGAGGTTCTCTCCTCACTGTGGGGAGGAGACAGACGCCGGCCGAGGCAGGGCTGCCTTTCCCCAGACCGCGTACATTTCACTTAAGGCTGTTGTGGTTCCATGACATGTGGGTTGTCGTATTGTGTCTTGGTCAAACAACAAAAACTTGAACTTAGCCCTTTTTTGCTGCAGAAAGTGTCCTTTAGTCGCTTTTTAAAATTGAGTGGCATTTTATAATGAATTTAATATAAAAGCATTGATTTGGTTCCTGAGCTAATTTTGGACTTTGTGCTGAAATGATTGACTAGGGAAAAATAAACTGGCTAAGAAGGAGCTAGAAGACTCTTCCGCTGTCTTAGCTGGAAATGGGCGACAAAATTGTTTCTCAAGGTATAGCGTGCAGCTGGTCAGAGAAGAACCCAGAAGAGCCTTCGAGACCTGCTCTCATGCATCTTCTTCCTGTCTAGGCAGTTCCTTAAAACTGTCACTGTATCAGGACAAGGAAGGCTGAAGAGTAGACGTTGACTCACAGGGTTTGTGTCGGCGACGTGTACATAGACAATTTGGAGACGCGCACAGGCAGGTCTCTGTGTGTGCCGTGTGTATATGGACTGTGCTATAATGTGTTTCACATTTGATGATATTCCACTTTCGGAATTTTAGTATTTGTACATAGAAAATGGGTTTAATAACTCACCGTGGTTCTGATTTGTCTTACATTCATCATTTCTTAAAACTCTTGTATGTGTTTTTTATAATAAAAAATTAAAGTAAGCCATGCCCAGGACTGTTGTGATCAGTGAGGAGCGACACTGGGCGTTACCTCTACCCTAACCAAAGACGGGAAGTTCTCCACTCTAACCAAAGATAAAGTGGCCGCTCCAGGTAATAGAAATATGCCACAACGCCACTGTCTGGCGGGTTTCTCTGAGATGCTCTTAGCGACATCAGATACCAGATAATTACACACTGAGTGGCCCTCATGATTGGATTTGTTTACTTACAAATACTGCTGCCCTTTAAAAATCTCATTTGACGACTATTTTGCTACTCCTGCCTTGCGTTTTTAAAGTAATTATAACAAACGTAATTGAGATTTATAAATAACTCTGCATCGCCTTTTGGAAGCTTTTTGTTGGTGTGTTGTTCTTTCTGCTGGTGTTTGCTGAGTATGTGCTCGTCCTGGGGCCTCGCCGGGAGGAGCCGGAGAGCAGGCAGCAGGGGCCTGGTCGGCCGAGACCTGGACCCACTGGGAGAGAGAACGCTAACCACTCCCAGTGAATGATCAGTCAGAGCTTGTAAAGAGTGCAGCGGAGTAAGCGTGGAGGTTTGCACGGAGCAGCAGGGGTGACTCCTCTCTTTCTGCGTGTTGGGCAAGGAGGGCCCCTCTGGGGAGGTGGCCAGGGAGCTGGGGCCGGGGAGCAGGGAGGCAGCACCTGAGAGGAGACGAGGACCGCCCTGGACAGGTACCTGGCTCTGAGAGGGAAGAGAGCTCACTGTGTGCAGGAGGGAGGCTGGTGTGACCTGGACACGCTGTTTAGGGGGGCGAGGTCACTGCCGTCCCTGGGACCTGAGCAGCCCCGGGCTCGTTCGTGCTTGGATGGAGGTTTGAGCAGAGGTGTCCTGTGCGATCACGTTTCACTGGGGCTGCTCTGGGGCCAGAGGACGGGAGGAGGGGAAGCCAGGACCGCTCAGGAGGTCTGGGGAGGGCCAGGCTGGCAGCGGAAGGTAAAGGGTACCTGAGTTCCCAATCTGTCTCGGAGGTAGGATCCCTGCTAAATGCATGCACTAGGGGAAAGGGACCGGGCCCAGTAGAAACCGAGGTTCCCGGGTTCCCGGGTTGGGCAGCGGGGGTTGGGGACAGGTGCACAGGTTCGGTGGTTGCAGTCACAAATGCTAAGGGTGCTTTGGGGCTGGGGGAACCAGGAGCACGGTCTTTACAGGTGGAAACGCTGGCAGAAGTTGGGGAGTTGACCCTGTGGGGAGACTATTTAAAAGCTGTGTGTCTGTGCGCACGTGTGCAGTCACGAGGGAGAAGACCTTGCCAACCAGTGCCTCCTTGTGACTTGGAGTTGCGTGGGCTGGGGCAGTGGTGCGGTCCCCCGGTGGCTGACTCCTGGCCACCACTGGAGCCGCGAGGTCAGGCGAGGTGATGATGGCATTGTCCCTCCGGTGGGGGCAGTGACCTTGGGGAGCATTTCCCAGAGATAAGGGCGTTAAGGCAAAGAGATTAGGTTTACAGGGGAGCTTGTGGGAGAATTTGCCTGGTGAACCGGTTGGTCATAGTTTTTTTAACCTCAATAGGTTTATGTGTTTTAATTGGCAGAGAATAGGGAGCCCCAGACGTTTTCCGGTGGCTGCTGAGCTCTGGTCACCAGGTGTGTGCAGCTCACTTGCCGGCATCCCTTCGGTGTCGTGGCCTGTTGCACAGACCTGACGCCCCCTGCAGTGCCTGGCACCCGTGGGAGAAGCATTCCTATGTTGTGCTTAGACCGAATTTCTGATGTCCAAGCAGAACACACGGCTACAGGTCGTACCATGTAAAACAAACGAGTCGAGGGAATGAGCACTTGAACCTGGAGTTGAGTGGGGGCCCAGGAAGCATGTGGGCTCCGGGTGGCCCAAGCTGGGCAGCCAGGGCAGGCGGTGACGCTCACATGGGGCTGTGCTGAGGGCACAGGAGCCTGAGGAGCTGTCCCTGGTACAGTGGCGGTGAGGAGGGGCAGCGAGCAGGGTGGCCCGTGATCGTAGCTCACGTCAGAGCTCTGTCCCCACGGACTGTCCTCAGGAGGTCCCAGCCTTTCCTCCCAAGCACAAAATCCACCGGCCTGGCATACTTCAGGCCGTCATTTCTCCGGATCTTAAGACGGGATGTACCCAGTAACTCACAGCTGAGTTTTGAGAACAGGAGATTGCATTTTGAACTTGGGAATGAAAAGAGTTGCACAGTGGCCGTCAGGGGGCGCTGCAGCCTCGCCCATGAACAGCAGGGCCCCAGAGGGCACCTTACCTGGGATGTAGCTGAAGGGCAGGGCCGCGCTCTCCGCGCCTGTCACACACTTCTGTTCACATGTTGGGCCTTGAGTGGAGTGCGTGTTCGTGCCCGGGCGCATTCGCCCCAGCGGGGAACAGGAGGGACGCGCGGAAGGGGTAACAAGTAAGACCCGTGCGGTCTGAGAGCGCGCCGCCCCCTCGCCGCCAACTACAAATGCCCAGATTTTGCCTGTTTGTTGGCTTCTTTTCTGGATACTTTTTAATGATCTTAGAGTGGAATGCTTTGACAAACGAATGCATAAACAGGGTGGCAGGCGGGTCTGGTGGTGGGAAGGCCCTGGGCGCTCGCCCGGTCAGCCAGGCGTGCGTGAAGAGCGGTGACGTCAGCCCGTTTGGTCCGGGATCTGGAGTCTGCAGAGAGCCCAGAAACGTACATCTAACCATGCCTCCTGAAGACTGAAGATGCCACTCAGGGTTCCGTGTGGAATGTTCTAGAAACGGGAAGTGCTTCGAAAGGAACACACGGCCACCAGCTTGTGCACCTTCCTCCTTTTCATCCCTCCATTTGCCTGGTACTTTCTCAGAGAAACTCAGTGCATGGCTGTGAAACACAGACTGTTCGTGTTCTTGCCTTGAGAATTCTGAGGAGGGACCTACTTGTAGGGCGCGACACTTTTCGTCTTTATGTGCGCGGTCATTTGCGTGAGGTACGGAGTGGTCCCTGTACTGAGCCAGTGTGTTTGGGCACTTACATAGCGCAGTGTGGGCAAACCTGCGAGCGACGTGCCAGCAGGAGGTGGCAGCAGGAGGTGGCACCTCCGGTTGTAGGAAAGTGACAGTGCCTGCATTTTGTGGAGGACTTTACGGTTTTGCAAACAATGCTACAACCAGGGCTCCTTGGCTCATGCACCCCAGCGTGCCAGTGTCCACACTCAGAGCCCGGCCTCCCCCAGGTGGGCCTCTGACTCTGCTGCTGGGAAAGCTGGTCCTGCCCCGCCCATCCAGGGGCTCTGTGCCTAGGGGGGGAACCCTGGGGGGCGCCTGCCGGGCCAATCCCCGGATCTCTGGTCCTCAGAGGGCATGGCCTCACCTCAGACCCACCGAGTGCCAAAATGGGGCTGTCTGGGTTGTGCATAACTGTCCTCCAGGCCAGGTGCACAGCCCCCACGGTGGGGAGCCCTGAGAGCTGCTTCCCCCTCCAGCCGCTCTAGGCTGAGCCCCCCTCCCCCGTCCCCTCCTCCTTCATTCTGGGGGAAACCGGAGAAGAACAGGAGGGGGCCTGTTACCCTCCTCCCACCGTCTAGAACTGCCGTTCTTTGTTTTAAGTTGTTTGCGTAGTCTTTAAGAGTGTTAATTTTTTTCTTAACAAATAGTCATTAATTGCTGCTCTGGGATAACTTCGTCCTAACTCAAGAGCGTGCAGCTGACAAAGAGGAGAAAAGCGAGGATCAGGTGTGTAAACCCGGAGCCCAGCGCGCCTTTGGCATTCGAGGAAGCTGCTCCATTCCATGGTCATGCTTCTGTCTGTAAATATGGATTACTGTCCACCCACTTTAGTAGTCTACATTGTGATCCGGCGTATTTTTTTATGTAACTTGCCATGCTGACTTCTTACTGTATGCATGTCATAAATTAAAAGTGAGAGCCGGTCACACGCTGGCCCAACAGTCTCCCTCGGCCCTGTTCCTCCTGCCCTGCGTTCTGGGCCGGCAGCTCCGTGACCACTCCTGTGCTTCCTTCCACATCCACAGGGGGGCGTCCCGAGGCCAGCATTGGCCCTGCACCCTTCCTGCCCGTCTGCCACTGACCCCAGGGGTCCCCGACAGCCGAGCAGCAGACTCCTGCCCGTGGGGGCCTGAGTCCTCTGCAGAAGCTGTCCCTTTGGTGGAAGACGTGGGGACGGGAGGTCCTGCGGTGATAGCTGAATCGTGTTAAGCTGTTGGAAGTGGGCACCCAGTGGGTCAGGTCTGGAGGACTGTCCCTTTGCTCCAGCCTCGGGATTCGGGGTGAAGCTCCCACTGGGGCTCTTGCTCCCCCTGAAGCGTGGCGAGCGCTGCCGGAGCCCGCTGGCCGAAGAGGAGGGCTGGTGAGCAGGGGCGTGGGGGCTCTGGACCCGGCTTTCTCCCAGACGGCTCGTACACCTGACTCGGGTGATCACCTGATGTCCAAGCCAACGCCAGTCAGATCTTGCAAACAACCTGAATAACTAGGTAGCAAACCCCTAAATGAAAGAACCGTCCTGACTTCTAAGGAATGCTCTTTAAGCTGTTGTGACTGTCCTCTAAAAATAAACACCTAGTAATGTTTTGGGAGTTGGAGTCTAGAGGCGAGGAAGGTGTAGGATGAGGAGGTAACCAAGTCAGCATCTGTTTATACCTGCTTTGTTCTGCGCTGTGTTTAAGGCCCTTCGGTCGTGTGGTCGAATGGAAGGGGACGAGGATGGCCCAGACCTCCCGTGCCGGGCACTCTGCCCTGTCCCACGTGTCCCCTGGGGGCCTGGGAACCTGCTCCCACAGGCCGCGGGCAAAACCCACCTTGACCTGCCCATCAGTCACTAGCAGATCTAGTCCGAGACTCATTTTCTTTTAATCAAAAACAGCCCTGTTTGCAAATGTTTGGACAACCCAAATCTGACCTGCAGAAACTTCCTTCACAGGAAGACTTGGTAAGTGCTGAGCGTGCTAATGCAGGCAGAGAGGTCTCCTGACCTGCATGTCTATAGTTTCTTAACGATGCTTCTCCTCTTGGAAAAAAGTAAGTTTGTGGAGAAAGAGTGTAGTCTTTAAAAAAAGAAAAGAAAAAAGGCATTTAGCCTAGAGGGGTTTCTTGTGTTCCAGGGAGCCCTGCCAGCCCCCGTAGCTGCCCTGTGCAGAGCACGGGGCGCCCCCATCAAAGATTCAAAGGCTCTCACGATTTCGTCTGGAGCATTTGCTTACCCATCACCCCAGGGATATGGGGGAGAAGAGGGAAAGGGACACCCCACTCGGGAAGGACCTGCCTGTTGCAGGGTGTTTACTAATTCCGGAGCCTCGTGAGTGTGGAAACATCTAGAAAGGCTTGGGGTCTTTCGTGGCGGCAGGAAGTGCTCAAGAGTTTGGTCTTTAATGGAAAAATCCAGGGAGAGACCAATTGAGAAAACCAAACAGGACCCTGGCCTCCACCTTCAAATGCAGAAGTGCTTTATGAAATGGGAGGCATTCCTTGGCAGGTCAGTCTCCAGCCTGAGACCCCAGGGACAGTCCCTGGGGAGCCCCCTTGCAGTGGAAAGAGGGGTGTCACTCAGTCCCAGGGGCTGCGCAGACAGCCTTTCCTCTGTGTCTACACCGCAGGGCCAGCCTTTGTTTGCAGACTGGAAACCTGTGTTACCCCGATGCTGGAATGCAAAATAGTTCTGAAAGCGCCCACGCCTGACCTTTCCAAATCTGTATTTTTAAGGAGACTGACACAGGCTCCGAACATGGTGGCGACCATCCAGAGTAACATTTTCGGGTGTCTTTCTGGTCATAAAGCTGATTTGTTCAGTGATGAGGAGATTGGTTTTCTGGATTCTGCTGCAGTTGTGACATCTATAACTTCAATTTCTAAATAGAAACACTGACGCTGGAAAAAACAAATTAAGATAAACACAACTCGGAACTGTCCGCTCCCGTGGTTTACTGCTGGCTTGCTTCAGCCGCCGGCCCCCATTTTCCCAGTGCCTGTGAGAAAAGGGAGAGGTTACGGTGCACGGTTTGTTTTTCCCTGTGGCCCTTTACCTGGCAATTCTTCCCCTCAGATGCCACAACGTGGCCAAGTCGGGAGAAAGGAGAGGGAGAAGAAAAACCTTAGCGTAAGAAGGTCTTCCTTTTAATCCTGCCCAGGGTTCAAAAACCATCTGGTGCAGACGGCCTACGGGACGCGCGGTGCCCGGCCTGCCCGGGAGGGGGCGCGCTGCACCTGGTCAGCAGCCTGCAGCGCCCCTCCCGCCGGCCCAGCCTCGGATCCCAGCTCAGAAGAGCATAGACTCAGAAGGACCACACACACACGTATTGCAGGTGAACCCAGACGTGTCCCCTGGGTGTGTTCTGGGGACGACTACCGCGGAAACACAGGTGCAGGGGCTGGTGGTGGGGCTCCTAAAGGGCCTGGGAAGGGGCTTCAGGTGAGGGGCTTTGGAGACCAGGCTCTTCCCCGTTAACCCAATCCCAGGGCGGCTTCCCTGGAACCCTTGGTCGGGAAGCAGGGCCAGGGATTTGTGCTGTGGCTCAGGTGGAGCTGGAGGGACAATGTCTGTATTCTTTGGGGACTTCCCGAGGCCCTTGGGGTCCCTGGGTCTGGTCTTCTGTTGGGGGCAGCCATGACTGATGCACACTGGCAAGTCACATCTCTGAGTCACCCAGGAGATGGTGGTGGGGCTCAGAACTTTGTAGAAAGCACAGTGTCCCCGAAAAATGTGCATTCAGATCTTGAGAATTTGAGCGCAGGAGACATTGCTTTTCATTGGCACGGCCCACTGAAGCTCTGCCAGGATCCTGGTGGACTGGCCGTCGGCAGCTAGGACTCTTTCGGCATTGGAACGGAATTGTTTTGATTGCTTTCTTTTGCCTTCATTGTTTCCTTGCTGATTCTGATTTTTGGGGGGTGGGGTGGGAGATTTGCTTTAAATGTTCAAGTTTATACCCAAATGTCACACTATTCTTTGTTAACTATTGAAGTAATTAAGTGCCACTAATCCCATTTGATTAAACTTTTAAATTTTTTGCTTGGTAGAGAGTTTTTCAAGGCAAACTACTTTTATTAAAACAGAGGACTATTACATATCTCTGTCTTCATTAGAGGCCGCTTAAAACGCAGCCACGGCCATCACCGTAGCTGCTCCCAGAGCGGAGGGCGGGCTAGGGCACCTGGACATTAGTGACCATACAGGCTGGTAAGGAGCGCTAGGCAGAATTGCAGGAACGTGTTGCTGGTTCGTGAAGTGTCCATGGCCACAGATAAGGTGTTTCCTGCATCCCAGATCCTGGGTTTCACAGGGGGAATGAGCAAGGGCATGACAGGTGTCGGAAAGGTCAGACTTGGTTTATAGCCATTCCCATGGTCTCTGTCTTTTTTTTTTTTTTTTTAAGATTTTATTTATTCGTTTGACAGAGAGAGACACAGTGAGAGAGGGAGCACAAGCAGAGGGAGTGGGAAGGGAGAAGCAGGCTCGATCCCAGGACCCTGAGATCATGACCTGAGCTGAAGGCAGATACGTAACCAGCTGAGCCCCCCAGGTGCCCCAAGAACCTGCTGTTTCTAATGCCCGGGCCACTGTCTGCCCCCAGCTTGTGTCCACCCATGAGGTGTTTCTTCTCTGCAGAAAGGGAAAAACAGTGCATATTAAGAATTCCCAGATTGCTTCTGCGGTTAGCCTGGCCTGGCCCGCAGCAGGTCTGTGTGGTTCCAGAGGTGACCATGTACTCCCTTCACTGAGCTCGCACAGACTCACTCCACCTTTCCCTCTGGAAAATCTCTACGAGCAGTCAACAGCAGACAGTTCCTAGTCATCATTTAGAAGTTGTGTATTTCTGCCCAATGATTAATTTAAAATTAGAAATGATCGTTACACATTTTTTTAAAAATCGTAAGGGCTTGTTTGAAATTTGATTTGACTAAAAGTAAGTTTGTGGTAATGATACGTTTACTTTTAAACTTAGACTAATGTAAAAGTCACTTTAACCTAATATTTTAAAATCCAGACGGGCCAGTGGCCTGAGGAAGAAGCAGGCTTTCCCCTCAGAAGCCCTGCAAGGTGGGCCTGTGGGTAAGTGTGTACTTATCTCACAAGTACACACAACACTTAGCCAAATCCTGAAGTGCGCTTTGAAAATACGGCTCCCAGGGTGCCGGCGAGGCTCAGTTGGCTAAGTGTCTGATTCTTGGTTTCAGCTCAGGTCTTGATCTCAGGGTCGTGACTTTGAGGCCCCCACTGGGCTCCACGCTGGGTGTGGAGCTACTTCAAATTCTCTCCCTCTCTCTGCCCCTTCCCTCTCTCTCTCTCTCTCTCTCTCTCTGTCTCTTGAATGAATGAAGGAGTGAATTGGCCCCTGGAAGCCACGAACTTGCCCACTAGTTGTCAGGCAAGCCCAGTAGAAGTAAAAGATAAAGAGCAGAATCATGGAATCGTGCAGAATCGCAGACAAGGAGCACAACTAGAAAATGCTGAATAAAACATTGAAAATCTAATGCATAGTTGAGGTGGCAGAAAACCAGAAAATCTGCTGAAGGTGAGAGGACACGGAAGCTGAACCCCACAGGGGGAGGGACCGAACCTTCTGGGTGAGAAAGGGGTGGAGTCCACCGGTCTCAGATGGCAGACGGGTTGAGGTTTGCAGGCTGCAGAGAAGGGCAGAGACGACAAGACCTGGGCCGGAGGAGCGGGAGGTCCATCAGTGACAGCCAGCCGTGTCCCAGAGACAGGTTGTCGGGGTGGAGCAGGACGGAGGTAGGGATGAAGGTCTGGGTCAAGCCAAGAAAAAAAACCCACAGAAGAAGGTTGGGACAGAATCCCCACTGCATCCTAGCTATGGCTGGGACAAGGAAAACTACACACACACACACACACACACACACACATGCACACGCACACGCATGCACATGCGCACACACACATGCACGCACGCACACCAGTATCTTGCATGAGAATTCCTACCCCAAGTCCTACACTCGCGTGAACATGGGCAGGAGTGTACGCCACTTGTATGGCCCCCACCCCTCCAGATTCATTCACAGCGTTCCCAATGTAGTGTCCTTAAAGCACCCGGAGTCAAATGCAAATCCTTATTAGAGGAAAGATATTTAAGCCCAGTTCTTAAATAATTCGCGTAGGTCAAGTTCTAAGGAATATGAATTCCTACTCATACTCACAAAATTACGTAACAGATGGGAAAATAAAACCCACCCCATGAGTGGGAACTTCCAGAAACAACAAAGTGGGGTTTTAATCAGATTTATGGAGTTTGTGTATGTCTTATTTCTCAGATTTAGGGTACATACAATAATGGTATTTCATATTTTAAAGAGGTTGGGTGGGAATATGAAAGTATAACAGGAAAACGAGATTATGGAGATTCATCAGGCAACAGATGTGCAGAACAAAATAGAACTTCTAAAAACAAAGATACACACATATATATTTCAAAGTATAAAGCCAGAAGGCAGGATATAAGCAGATTAGTTACAAATGATGAGATATTGGTTTAAGATTGCTTTGTACATAATTGCAGAAGACAACTCAAACAAAAATGGTAGAAAACAGAAGGTAGGAGACACAGAAGATGTCTCCCAAGAGTCTCTTGCTCTTAGTAACCCAAACAAGATGCATAACCTGCAAAATCCTAGTCTTTCTAAACCAATCCGAGAGCTTAGGATATAAAAAAAAAATCCCATCAGGAACCAAACTCCAGAAAATGGCAAGGTTTTCAGAGGTGAGAAGAGACTCATAGCTACTCTCATTCTTGGTGTAGATGTAAGACAAAAAGGATTCTGCCGCAGGTGGGGCTAAGGAGAAGTGGGGCATGAACTTGAACAATCTTTTAACGGCCTCATAAGGCTTAGAATTCTGAGGACCCCCAGTCAGAGAGCAAGTCTGTCCCACATCCCTTAATCAAGGGCTCAGGATCAGACCTGGACAGGAAGCCGAAGAATGTCCCCTGACGTCCCCTCCAAGGCGAAGACAGCCACCTACAGAGGAGGGGAGGAGCAGAGCGTGAGAACAGGTGTAAGTGAGTCGGAGGCACTCGGGATCTTCAGCTGCCCAGGGCTGGGCGTGAGCAAGAGCCCTGGGGGGTTGTCATGAAAGAATCCACCCATGCACTCCAGGCAGAACAAGACCTCTGCGTAAGTCCCAAGGCCAGTGGCTGCACCAGAAAGCAAAGAGAGCACCCCAACAGTGTGCAAAACTATTGTTTGGCTTATAGACCAGAAAGGTCTCATGGTGTGGGACACTGATGTTTTGGGTAATGTGAAGAAATTTGGGAAATCTTGCTGCTCCCCAGACCCCAAGCACTGCAGAATGGAAAATCCTAAGCCCAGTCTCAAAATAGTTGAAGGTAGTGGCGAATTAACTAAACTTGCCAAGAAGCTCAGAGTTAGCTTCTCTGTAAAACAAGCCATTTACTTGGTGGTTCTGAGCCAGTGGCCTGAACCAGAAGGGAGTCCTGAAAGGAAAATATCACTATTGTTCTCATATATAATGATCAAGAAAGGAAATGGTAAATAGAAGTAGACTCATAAATGACCTAGATGTTGGCATTATTTGACAGAAGCTTTAAAATAACTAGAAATATGCTAAATGATCTACTAGGAAAAGTATACAATGGATATGAAAAGATAGTGAATTTTAGCAGATACATAGAAACTATAAAAACAAATCCAGGGGTGCCTGGGTGGCTCAGTGGGTTAAAGACTCTGCCTTCAGCTCAGGTCATGATCTCGGTGTCCTGGGATCAAGACCCGCATCGGGCTCTCTGCTCAGCGGGGAGCCTGCTTCCCCCCCTCTCTGCCTGCTTCTCCACCTACTTGTGATCTCTCTCTGTCAAATATATAAATAAAATCTTTGGGAAAAAGAAAAAAAGAAAAGAGAATAAGAAATAATAAATATTTAATGAAATATTTGCTCTGAATGGTCTCAAATTGATGAAAGACATCAACCCACGACTCCAAAATGCTCAGAAAAAGCTAATCAGGAAAAATGCAGAGGGCACACACACACACACACACACACACACACACACACACACGACTATCAACCCAGAATTCTATATCCTGAAAAATAGGCTTTAAAAAATGAAGCTAAGGCAATCTCAAATTGTTACATCCTATACAATTTCATTCTTGAAATGGCAACATTACAGAAATGGGACACGGATTAGTGGTTACCTGCATCACTGATGGGGGGGTCACTGACAGGGGGTCACTGACAGGGGGGTCTAAAAAGAGCGCCCTTGTAGATTCCTGTAGGATGGACTTGCTGGGTCTCGACTGAACCAGTATTGATTTCCTGGCTCTGGCAGTGTAGGCAGTTTTGGCAAGATGTTATCATGGAAGGAAATTGCGTAAAGGGTACATAGAATCTCTTTGTTTCTTAAAATCACATGTGAATCTAATATTCTCTCAAAATAAAAAGATGAACTTAAAGATGGGGACAAAATAAATACTTGTTTGGGAAGAGAAAAGCTACGAGCATTTCTATTAAATCTTCCCTCCAAGAAACACTCTAATAATTTTTTCAGGCTAAAGAAATATGTCAACTCCAATTCCGAATCTGTAGGAAGCCATGAAGGGCACCAGAAAATGTACATATTTGTAGAAATATAGAAACTGTCTTAAATGTGCTTGTGTGTTCGAAGTAGAGAGGAAGAAATCAGGGGCGGTGAATCACCTGGAGACGGCTGGGCTGTGCGCGCCGCAGGGATGGGGAGAAAACACTGTTGACAGCAAGGAGCCCGGCAGTGACAGGACGAGTGGCTGGGAGGCCTGAGTGGCCCTTGGGGGAAGCGGGGAAGACGAGAAGAGCAGGCAGATCTCGGGCATCTAACGCCCTGGGCGTGTGAAAGCCAGTTGTCAGCATCTTTGTTAATTGCCAAGCTGGGGAAAGAGTATATTAATTGCTCTATATTAATACCTTATGATTCAGGTTTTAAAAATGTGCTTTGCACAAGATCTTTTTTTTTTTTTGAGAGAGAGAGAGAGAGAACAGAGGGAGAGGGAGAGAGAGGGAGAGGGAGAGAGACAGCAGAGGGAGAGAGAGGGAAAGAGACAGTAGAGGGAGAGGGAGAGAGAGAGCAGAGGGAGAGAGAGAGAGAGAGCAGAGGGAGAGGGAGAGAGAGGGAGAGAGCGTCCCCGGCAGGCTCTCAGCACAGGGCCTGAAGCAGGGCTAGATGTAAACATCCCAAGATCCTGACCTGAGCCGAAATCAAGGGTTAGACGCTCAAAGGCTGATGAGGGCGTCTCCGGGGGGGCACTTTTGGGGACCGGGCACTCCTCTTTCTGAATCCAGGTTCCCCAAGACAGTGTGCATGCTGGCTCACCACGCCGTCCTTCACGGTGTCCCTGTTCCTCGTTTGCTCCGTGAAAAGCCGTGGTTGGCCGCAGATGGGCTGGGCTGCAGTCTGTCCGTCTGGGGCTGCGAGGGCGTTTGTCACCACGTGCTCCCTTCCGCGGAGAGCCGTCGCGTTGCCGGTCACTCTGGTGCGAGGACAGCGGGCGGGAGAATGTCGCTTCTCACAGTCCTCATGGGACTAATAGCCTGGCCGTGACTGGGTGAGCGGGTCCGGGAGCTCTGTCCGCCCTGCGGCCCCCCTGTGGCCCCCCTGCGGCCCCGGGCCACGAAGGCACAGGCACCCACGCACCCATGCACACTCACGGCCTCCCCGCCCCCCCCCCGGGGGTACGAAGCCCTTTGCCTCTAACGCCGGGTCAGCAGCTCCTTCCCACGGTCACACCACAGCCCCTTGCGAGCCACACCATGCTCCGTGTCACGTGGGGCACAGAATCCCCGAGGGCCCGGCTGCAGCCTGTGACCCTCCCTGTGTCCCACGGTGCGGGCGGGTCATCAGCACGGACTTGAAGAAGACAGTTGCCTCCAACCTGGGATGGGCCACAGCTCCCAGAGCAGAAGGAAGGTACAGCCGTGGGCTTAGAAAGAAACAAGGCAGCGCCACCCGATCTCGGTCCCTCCTAAGGACACGACATCGCCCGGCTTCAGTCCCCGCAGGCGCTACCTTGCCGTCCCCCAGATGGGCGCATGCACTCCTAACCCAGGCACCCCAGCTCCTCTCCTTTGGGGTGAGGCCAGGAAGCCGACCCACCCCCAGCACCCCTCACCTGGGAGATGACATGCAGGAAGGCTTCGGTCTCCTAGGCGTTTCCCCTGCTGGCTGTGAGGATGCTAATCCCGCTGCATCGCCGGTCACCTGCCCCCACCTACCTGCCGCTCGGGCTGTTTGGTGGCCCCCGGACAGACCAGCATTACTTGCTCCTCGCTTCTCTGGCCTCATTTTCTCACGCCACCTGTGCTGTGAGCACCCAACGGGGTGCACTTCCGTTGCCCACGGCTTTGCTCACGTTACCTGTACCTGGGATTTCCTTCCCTTCAGACTCCTGGACAACAAGTACCACACTCCTCAGCCGCTGAAGCCTCACCCCTGCAGCCTGCCCGAGGAGGCTGCTTCCCTGTGCCCCCACTGCCCAGGCTCTGCCCTTCGCCCTTCAGTTCTGGCCTGAAGACCCTCGACTGCTTCCTTCTTCTGCCTGCTGCTCTCCCACAGGGGCCCGGGGCTAGACTCGTGCCTAAAAACAGCACAAGAGCACAGGCAGCAGCGGGCTTCAATTCTCCAATTACCTGGAAAGAGCATACCATGCCGGCTTCCCATGAGTGATAAAAAACTTCCTCTATGGTTGAAAGGAAAGGGGAGAGGAGAGGTTCAATGCACAACCCTTGTGCCGAACCCGGGCAGATAATATGGAGGAGAACGCAAGCGGCTCTGCACTCAAGCAGGACCCGATTCCAGTCGTTGACTTCTAATCCATCGGTTTTCCTGGAATCAAAAAGTTACTTGCAAAATCATTAAGTCGAAAAGAACCAAATATAACAAAATTGAATAACTTCTTGGTACTACAATAAAAATCAATATGCTTCAAGTAGTTTCAGCAATAACACCAGCTTCCGGGAATGAATACTTATTAAGATGGGTCCTTGTGCGTGTTTAAGGATTTTGCAGAATAATTTAATGGCATCCTTTCTAGAGTCCATTCATTTTATTTTTTCTGAGACTCAATTCCCAATGTCGTAGCAGTGCGGGGAGGGTTTTCTCCAGAGCTGGAAGCACACATCTGGGGATGATCATGTTACAAAATTATGTTGAACTAAAGAAAGCTGATGTTCTATCATAATGGTAAACACAGACGGAGGGGAAGGGAAGCCATCACCTGCTAACCACTCCCTGGCTTTCCAGATCACACACAGTGGTTAAGAAAATGTCCCAGGGCTAGAACTGCAAGTGTGGAGCCCTGGGGAGCCCCTGACCTCACAATTTGACCTTGGCCAAATCTCCGCAAATCTCTCTGCTCCGCTTTCCCCCTCCATGAAGCAGGACTGCCCCCACAGGTTGTCTGAGGACTGAAGATCCCGTATGTAAGACGCTTAGCGCTGGATCAGCAAGTAGGTAATGCACACCCAGTGTTGGCTTCTTCACACTTGATTCCATTCTCACAGCAAGCCTTCCGGTCTCCGTTTTAAAAAACGAAATACTTGAGACCAAATCTGCATTCTCCAGAAAGCAGAGCCTGGGGAAAGGATTACGTGCTGCTGGATTATGTGCGTTGGGGAGCAGGAGCTCTTTTCGTCTGCTCAGGCTGCCGTGACAAATGACCACAGACTGGACCGCTTAAATGACACACGCTTCTTATCATCCTGGAGATCAAGGTGCTGGCAAATTCAGGGAGGTCTGCTCCAAGTTTGCAGATGGCTGTCTTCTTGCCGCATCCTTGCATGTCAGGGAGAGCACAGAAGAAGCGACCTCTCTGGTGTCTTTTCTTATGAGGACACAAGTCCCATCAGGCCAGCTCCACCTTCATTGCCTTGTGGAGACCCATTTACTTCTCGAGGATTCCATCTCCATCTGCCATAGGCTTCCACATATGAGTTTGGGGAAACACATTCAGTTCACAGCAGGTGGGAAGCGGTCAGGCAGGTGCACACAGGTGAACCTGGTAGCTCCAGGCAAAACCACCACAGGAAGGAGAAAAGAGCAGGAATGTGTGTTCCTTTTTATCCTGACTCATACTGGCAAACATCCCCCAAGTGGATGAGATTGCACGTCCCCAGGGCAGCCTCTTGGGTGCAGATCCCATGTGTTGGTGCCTTGGCCAGTTCCGGAGGTGGTGGCAGTGCCAGAGAGGTGGGGCAGGCCATCGGTGATGGTGCTGGAGCGGTGCCGCACTCTGGGCCCCTCAGCTGGGGGCCCCAGGGGGATCTGGAGGTGCCTTGTGGCTCAGGCAAAGTCAAGTGCCCAGGGGCCTGGGGACGTGGCAGCAGGAGGCCCTGAGGATGTCTGCCCTCCTCACTGGCTATCCCCATGCAGACCAGCAGCTGGACTCATGCGGGACCAGAGTGAGACATTAATCGTGTTTTGTTTTTGTTTTTGTCAAATCGTGCTAACGAAATGGGACCATACACGGGGAGTTACCCTGCATACCACAGGTCAGTAAACAAATATAAGTGATCTTTGGTGGTGGGCCATCCACACACACCCGATAGATAAGTAGAGCTCACATTATCAACTAGAATATGCAATTTACTCATCTCCTGGCCATGCAGAAAACAAACTTGTGATTATTTTGCATGCATGAGAGGTCTGTGCCAAGCATGTGAATGTGATCTGGGGGAAGATGCATTTCTTTCTGGGAGTCCGGTTTACACGGGTGCTGTGTGCCAGCCCCCAGCAGAGCCCGAACGGAGGGGACCACTCTGGCTACCATACTCCTCCTGTGGAGAAGGCTTAATGGGTGGTTTATTTCCTATTGTTCTTGGAAAACGGGGTAGCTGATGACATCAGTTGCAATGGTGTGATGCATTTTAAGCAGATATTTATTTACATAATGTGCTACTGCCAAAACCCAGCGCACATAGACCAGATGTTTTCATCACAAACCCTTGGTATCCGGGGAAAAATAGGACAGCACAGCACGCTGGCCGCCCAGCGGTGGCATTTCACACTCCTTAGAATGCCATTTTGAATATTCTCGTAAACGTCTTCATTCTGGGAGCGACATTTACCTGAAAGAAGCTGAGCTGTTAGCTGGAAAACAACGGTAAGAGTATTTGAATCAAATTTTTGGCCAAATTCACTCCCATTCCAAATTATTATTATTTTTTGTAATTTTTTTCCTAATGCTATTTACCTAAACCTCGTGTCCCAACGTCTAGCTGCCCTCCAAGGAAACGATGGGATGATAACCAGGGCGGGAGTTCTATCCTAATGACACCAGGGCTCAGCATTTTTCCCCTCCTTCTCCTAATAGCGCTTGCCTGGGTGTCTCCGATCAGTACGTGGTCTGCTCTGCAGACCCAGCAATCCTGAAATCCCCGCTGACGCCGAGTGTCCTCTAGCACGCCCCGATGCTCAGCCCCAGAGGCTTCCACGGACCCTCAGAACCCTACTAGACACAGTGATGCTCCCCTCTGCTTAGAGCTCTCTGTTTTTGTCTCTCTCCCTTCTGCGCACAGAGGTCTAGCCACGCCTCTGTGTATCCCTCCTACTGCATTTTTCCCCTTTTGCCTTCCCTCACTCCCTCAGGTTTGACAGTTACGATTTTGTTTTGTTTTGTTTTTTCACTTCTAAATCATACTTCATCTGGTTTTCAGCCCACACTGTAATGTGCCTATTGTTCTAGCTGTTCCTGTTGTTATTCCACATCTATACGTGTTTGGTAGAGAAATTAATTGGTGCGTGTGATGCTTCAAATTAATATCTTTCTTAATTTTAAAACTTAATTTAGCTGGAGAGGGTAGAGCCATACGGCCATGCTCATATGTTATTGGTGTCACTCTAAATTGTTATGATGCTTTAAAAATAAATCTGACAGTATGCCTCCGGAGCCTTAAGTCATCAATCCTCTTTAACCTAGTAATTGAACTTCTGAAAATCTGTCTTATAAAACCAATCCCACACTCAAGCAGAAAATCTCACACAAAGCTATTCATGATAGTGTTACCCCTACGTGCATCCAATGGGAAAGAATCTAAACAAAATATTTGGATGGTTTTAAAAATGGAAATAAGAGCATCTGAGTGACTCGGTTGGTTAAGTGTCTGACTCTTGGTTTCGACTCAGGTCATGATCTCAGGGTCGTGAGATCGAGCCCTGAGTTGGGTGCAGCGCTGAGTGCGGAGTCTGCTTGAGTTTCCCTCTCTGCCCCTCTCCCTGCTTTCATGCACTCTCTCTTCCCTCTTTAAAATAAGTAAGTAAGTAAGTAAAATCTTTAAAAATGGAAGTAAATACACCAAAATACGACAGTGAGAAAAATAGTGCCGACTGGGGAAGTGGTAAGATGAAAAAGTTGCATAAGGACTGACAGAGACCTTGAACTCAGGAAAGAAAAGGGTTGTGATATGGACACGCTGGAGTGACGTGGCCAAAGTCAGGGTGGCTCTTCTAGCCATGAGTGCTGCGTAACAAAGAAGCCCAAGCTTAGCGGCGTAAAGCAGCAGTCATTTATCATGTTCACAGGTCCCACGGGGCTGGAAATTGTACAGAGTGCCGAAGCTCTGGGGTCTCATTTGGAGTGGCCGGGTCACCTTTAAGAGAAGAGCTCACAAGACAAAGGGGCTTTAGTGGGTGCTGGGGGTTCTCGTACCTTGTTTCCAGGAGAGCTGTAAAATAAAGTAAGAACAGTCCATGTTGAATTGTCTAAAGATATTTCTATTTAAGGTGGAAGGAATTACATCATATTCTTGGTTTCTATGACTCATTTATAGATGCCGTTTTCCCTTTTATTAACCTTTGAAGACCTGTAAGCAGAAATGAAAATCCATGCCATGAGTCCCGAGAAAATTGGTTTATTACTGAATGCTCGTTATATACAATCCTACAAAGGTTCCTGGGTATAAACATGAATACATTAGCAACCTGGTTTACTCATATCCCTCTAAAGATTCCAGGGGGGGAAAAAATAGGAGCAGACTCAGTCCATGGAGTTGAAAGAAATACTTGTCTTTCTCTCTCCTCCCTGAGTTTGAAAGTAAATTTTAAATATTTATAAAAATGAAATTCATGCTCATTTAGTCATCATTCTGAATGCTTATTTCCAAATCTCCTGATTTGATGACCTCCTGTGATATTTTCCCTGTGTCTCTTCAACATCATGTATCATGTCCTGTCTTGGATCATAGTTATTTGTGCATCTATCTAATCCATATTAGATTATATTCTAGTATATCCTATGCATTTTACATATGGTGCAATTAAATATTTATTTTACTGAATTGAGCTGCTGTTTCCTGCCTTGTTTTTGGGTATTCACAATGATTAGCAGCTGAAGTTTTAAATCCTAAAGGCGTCTTTTGTATTTTCTTATATATTTGGAGCATTAACCATTTATGGTCTTCCATCAGTAACGTGAAAAAAGACTATATTCATGATCATTCATAATTTTTATGTTTTAATTAAGTTTGGTAATAGATTCTGAATTATGTGTTTAATTTGTTAGCGTGAATGGGCAGGGGACGCCTGGTGACTCAATCGATTGAGCCTCTGATTCTTGGTTTCAGCTCAGGTCATGATCTCAGGGTTGTGAGGTCAGCCCCATGTGGGGCTATCTGCTTGGTGGGGAGCCTGTTTCTCCCTCTTCCTTTGCCCCTCCTCCCCCGCACGTTCTTTCCTTCTCTCTCACCTCTTGCTCTTTCTCAGATAAATAAATCGTAAAAAAAGAAGAATGGATAGAATCATTTGCTATTTACAGAATATTTCATTTGCTATTTAGAGAATATTTCTTGTGTTCTTTGAGACCAGCACTGTGAATATCTTTGCCTGGTCCCTTTTTTTTTTTCCTGTGATGCCTGGTCATCGGACACCTGCTGTCCTCCTTACGACTGTGGGAAAGTTGAACAGAAATGGGAGCAAGAGTCAGTAAGGAGCTGGGGGCAATGTGGTCACCTCCTGTGACATTCTGTATCGCAGCTTTCTACTTGCAAATGGGATTTATGATACCTGTCTCACCTACACCATGAGGTTGCTTTAGAAACAAGAGAAAAAGTAATGATGCGCCCTGACACACCACGGCAATCTGGAATAATTGTCATTGTACGCACATTTTAATGGGAGAAGTGGCAAATACAGATGCACCTGTGTGTGCACCACAAGCCTGACATTTGTGTCCTTTGTCATTGACCTTGACTCAGCCTCAGAAGCTTTCTCAACACGGTGCTCGTTGGTTAGATTCGGCTCCGGAGATGGATGTTTTCAGGGAGTATGTCTTCTAAGTGACCTAAGATAGTGATTAGGCAGGAAGTGTGCGGCCTCTCCTCCCTTCCCTCCCCACGTGCAGCTGTGAGGATATTTTTGCCGTTCATATGGGGGCAGCTCCCCCTACCCCATCTCTACCTTGTACAGTGAGCTCCCCTTCTGCGCCTCCTTCCCCAGCCCTCGTGCCTCGGGCTTCGAGATGGGGTCCCGAGAGTAACAAGGCCCGAGTCTGGGGGATGCACAAAGGCAGACTCTCAGCAAGGCTTCGGCTCAAACTAATTATTGGCTCTCATCCTCCATGCTGTGTCTGGAGAAGAAATGGATAATAAATTAGGCTGCATAGGATCGACTTGCCTGATGCGATTTCTCTGATCTGTCATTTTGCTTTCTTAATTAGAGTTCTTTCTTCCCCCTGAAAATATATTTATTAAGTTTGAGGTTAGCTTGTCCATCCTGAAACCCCGTATCCTGCCCCAACTGCTACTTGGAAACTTACAACCCGCATGATTTAATGAGAGGTGGACAGTTTCTAAGAGTACAGCATGATGAAACCCAAGAGAGATTTACTCATTTCATGAAAAATGAACTTGTTAGGCCCTTTCTGACACAAAAGGAGGCAGAAAAAAAAAAAGGCTTCATTAAGGAGGTTACTTGAACGAATATGCTTAATGCACTGTATGAAGTCATTTGTGTTTACACCCGTGGGGACGGCCCAGTGAACCGTGTCTTTCTGGGACTCTGCCATGCTGGTGGTCTGTGAACGCCAGCAGACCATCAGGTCTCTGAACCTGCTCTAAGAAAAAAAGAAAAGACTTCTATTTCTGGTGATGGAAGTCTAGAGAATGCAGACCAACCTTTTCACCTAGAACAGTAAAAAAAAAAAAAAAAAAAATGGGCACAGTAGAAAAGAAAAAGGCCAGTCTTTCGAGGCCACAGGATTTGAGGACCAGGACCCTGGAAGGATGACAAGTGTTGAAAAATCCCAAGGTCAGGTGCACCCTATCCTCAAGACTCTGTAGTGACCAAACGTCTGAGCATCTGCCGAGCTCTCAACGGCCTCTTGGGCCTGGGAGGACAGAAACAGGATCTCAGAGACCTTCCTGATGAAGTCCTTGGGATCGTCCCAAACTTTCAGGTGAGATCTCACAGGATCGTATGTAAGAGTAGGGCTAAGCCAGAGCCTGTTCAGGTCTCCCGAAAAAGGAGCCCCACCACACACGCACCCAACCCTGGCCACTAGGTCAAAGTGAGCGGTGGTCTTCCCTGCAGATGACAGAAACAAACAAACGAGGTGAGACAAATATTCAGACAGCGGGAACCAAACCACAGGGATCCAGATACTGGAATCCGCAGACGTGGACTTAAAATAATTGTGATGAGTATGTTCAAGGATCAAAAGTCAGGTTTTGCCTGAGAACCAGAGGCAGGAGAAGGAAAATATCCAGACTGATTCACAGCAAGAGGAAGTGATGGAAAATACAGCAAAGAACGGACAGAATAGCATACTGGAAAGGTTGGACGTTTATAGAAGAGACACCCCGAGCATGAGAACAGAGACTGGCTCAGAGGGGGTCTTCAAACACATGGTGGCTGAGAACTTCCCGAATGTCCTCTTGATGAAGGATATTGACTCACAGAGGCAAGAAGCTCATTGGTAATTTTCACTTTGTGATGCTTGTCTAGCTATACACATCTGAACTCATTTTCCTATATTTAATTAAAAAAAAAACAACCCGTAAATAAAGCACTTTGAAAAAGACACAAAACCCACAGAAAGCAGTGCAGTCGCAGTGGTGTGACTGATACGGTGGCCTAGGGAACCCCATGCCTATGACACGCGGCGTAGTAACCGTACAGAGCACGCCGTCCTCTATCGAGCAGTAAGGATGTTGTGGTGCGATGGCCAGTGTTTCTCGAGTCGGCAGGACCTGGATTTGAATCCCAAATCAGTGTCTCTCCAGCTCCGTGATCTCAAGCAAGTTACTCAACCCATTTCCTCAAATGAAAGAAGGGATAATACTTCACAGAGCGGTTGAAATGAGGGACCTTGCCCGTCTTTCTGCACCTCTTGTGGCTGCTGGACCTCCAGTCCCCTCCACCGGGGCAGGCTCCTTTGTGGGTTCCCTTCCCCTCCCTGCTCTCCAAGGCTGGATGCTTCTTCCCTTCTCTGCTCTCCCTTCATTCTCCTGATTTTAAATCTCATACGTGCCCTCTTGTTTCCCAATCTGTACCTCCAGCCATGTCTGATGTATTGACCCCAGACTTTCAACTCAAAGTGGTTGGCTATCCAGTGAGCCCAAGGGGCGTCCTGGAGGTGACCCGTTCAGATGTAATCCCTGAGCATGCCCTTAGAGAGCGTGCCCTGCTCTCTATGTCACGGTACCTGGTAGCTCCACACTGCCCACTACTTGGGCCCCAAGAACTCGGAGTAATTGTCGCTGATGTCTCATACCCTGCACATCGCAGTCCCTCGACATATGTCCCGAGGATAGCTAGTCCTCCCAGGACCGCCCAGCTCCTCTGTCCCTGAAGGAAGGGGAGGGACCAGAGGCTGGGCATGGACTCTCTGGGGTGGGAGGGAGTGCCCCAGGCAGGGGAAAGAGCAGAGGCAAAGGTCCTGAGGCTCAGGTGCAGCTGGTGAATTTGAGGACTGGCAGCATGGAGAGGGTCAGAGTTTGGGGGCGGCCAGCGTGTGCTTGGCCCGCTGTCTCCTGCACATTCGTTTGTTCCCAGCTGAGGCAAAGCCAACTTCTTGATGGAAATTATAGTCAAGAGACTAAGAGGGCCATAAACTTTCTAACTGTAACATCATCCAATCTCTTCATTTCATGTAGAAGGAAACTGAGGTCCAGCAAGGCGAGCTAGGGGCCCACTCGGGACGATGATGGTCCGGGAATTTTTCTTCAGAGTCAAGGCGCGTGTTGTGATGCGCTGGTCCCGGGGAAGCCCACGGGCTGCTCGGTCACAGAGGCTGCGTCCGCCCACGTGAACCAGCAGGTGTTGGCGTCTCAGAGTGAAAACCACACAGCCACTGGCACGAGGGTGGGCAGTCAGGCCGGCTCCGGAGAGCCTTAACCCACTGAGCCACACAGGTGCCCCCACGGGAGGCGATTCCTAACGACACCAGTAGTTTCCTCCCTTCGCGGATTTCAGAAGGCGCCCGGATGCTCAGTGCATGGGGGCCCCTGGAAGGCGCTGTTCTGCGGACTCCGTTCTCCAGTCGGCTAAGGGCACCGGGATGAGTTTCCTTCTGCTGCTGTAACGAGGCCGATGGCGTCAAACCGCACACAGGTATTCAGTTCATTTCTGGAGGCCGGAATTCTGAAACCCAGGGGCTCGCAGGCCCTGTGCCCCCGAAGGCTCCAAGGGAGGATCTTTCTCTGTCTCCTCCAGCTTCTGATGGTTGTCCCTAATCCTCCGTGTCCCTGGCTGGCAGACATGTCACTTCATTCTCTGCCTGTCATCACATGGCTTCTTCCCTGTGCATCCCTGTGGCTCTGTTTCCTTCGTATTAGGGCACCAGTCATTGCGTTAGAACCCAGCCCGACCCAGAATGACCTCGCTGTGACTAATGGTATCTCTGCAAAGACCTTATTGTCAAACAAAGTCACATCGTGAGCTTCAGGGTAGATGTGGATTTGGGGGAGACGCTCTGCTGCCCAGTACACACTTCCTAAGTACACACACACCTCTCTCCTCCAGCTCGGGCCCTGAGTCCTGGCGCCTCGTCTTGCTGGGCTGACCTTCTTGTCGAAATTAAAACCTCCTTGACGTATCACTGGGTTGGGTGGTATAAGTCACGCTAGAATAGTAAAACCACCCTATGGAAAAATTGTATCTGCACTCACACAAACCAGTTTTTTAAAAAATAAAGAGACACTTAGAGGAGTTATTATTCGCCCCGAGAAGCGCACGCACCTCTAGGCAGAAGCTGTTCCTCGGCCCCCGCCACCAGACAGACCCTCGTCTACCTGATCGGCAGGAGGCTGTGCCACTCCGGTCTGCCCGCCGGGACACTTGTCCTTTCACATCTTTCCCTGGGAGCACGCACTGAGGTTGTTGGGTCTTTTCTTGCACTCGGTGTGATCCCTGCACGGCCGTTACCTGCGGTTGTTGTGTGGGAGACGCAGGGTGGCGCGCAGCCTCCCCGCCCCCTGGGGTGTGGAGTCAGTACGTCTGCAGCTGTCGCCCGGGACCGTCTGGGTCCTGTTGCTGTGCTCACCCTTTGCAACCTCACGTGTCAGTCAGTGTCTGGACTTCTCACGTCGTGATTATATTGCAAAGTCAAATTGGCTTCTTACCAGCCGCAGGCTCGGTGGCCTTGAACTTGAGTTCCCCCCACATGTGGCCTTCGAGCTGGTGACATAAGATGGGTCCTGTGTCACAGCTGGCTTATGCCCCCCGCTTTCTTTTCTTTTCTGATTCAGAAAGGCAGAACCATTCAAGTATTTCCTTGTGAAATTAGGAATATATAGATTGCCTTTCAAGAGTGTTCCTTTTTCAAAGGAACGTAAGATTAAGGTGCACACATCTTCAGTCTGTAAAAGGCCTCGAGGATACATCTTTTCAATAAAAAGATTGTCTTTTTTTTTGCTTCGATTAAAAACAGCAGCATTCCCTGCTGCCAAATAACTCACCTGGGCTTTATCTCATCACTATAAATAAGCAGAACAGGCAGGCATCACAATGAGCTCTTTTCAAAATATCAAGGCCAAAGTCTCCAAAAAGGCTCCCATGGCCATGAGTCAGTTGTGCTTTCAAGACCACAGGCAGCTAGTTTCTTACTATCTTTATTCTTGGCCATCTGGTCATACCACTTCCTGGGACTGGGGTCCTCCTGCTCGATGTCCACTGAGCTCACAGCCGTGTGTCCAGGCTTATCTGTGGTGTGTCTGGCTCACACAGTGTACGGCTGGCTGTTGACATGCATCCCTGCCATTTTCATGTGGTCAGGGAGGGGGAGCACACCACTTTGCCAGTGCCTCTGGATGGGCATGGCTGGGCACACTTAGTTCCGGGGTCTGAGGAGGAGCACTTGGGTGTGTGGGAGGTTGGAAAAACAAAGAGAGAAGAAATAATACACCAGCTCCAGCATGATGATGATGGTGCTGTGGATGGTGGTGATGATGGTGTGGACGGTGACATGATGATGATGGTGGTAGTGGTGATGGTGGTGATGGCGATGATGATGATAGTAATAATGGTGCTGATGGTGATGATGATGGTGGTGGTGATGATGATGGTAATGATGGTGTTGATGGTGATAATTATGATGATGGTGATGGTGGTGATGGTGATGATGGTAATGATGGTGTTGATGGCGATGATAATGGTGACGGAGGTGATGGTGTGGATGGTGATAGTGGTGACGGCGATGATGATGGTGATGGTGGTGATCGTGGTGGTGATGATGGTGGTGATGGTGGTGATGGTGTGGATGGTGATGAGAACAAGGATGGTAGAAATGATGATGACAATAATGAAGACGGTGATTCCTATCATTTGTAGAACTTACTCTGTTTCAGGTGCTTACCTCTGATACAATCTAATTTAAGCCTAAAGCCCTAGGACTTAGTCACTATTATGAGCCTTGTTAGTAGATTTGGAAACTCTCCTTAATGGAGTCTTATTCCTCTGGTTTGGGACAGTTCTTTCAGAAAGCTATAATTTGGGCTGTTAGAAGGGCCCTTTCATGGGTCTATCCTCAAGTATGTGGTGTTGAAATCAGGGATGCCATCCATCCCTGTCTGATGGCCCCATGAAGTGAGATGTTGAAACTGAGATGAAGTGCTCAGAGGAAGATGAGAGACGATGAAGGAAGATTAATAGGCCAGGCTCCACCAGGAGTACCAGAGTGCTTTACCCCATACCCAGTTAGATGGACACTCCCAGAGTTCCCAGGGAAGGTGTGGGTTACGGCACAATGTCATTGCTGGTCGTGATTCTTCTCGTTCCTGAACTGGACAGAGTTTCTTCTGACGGACCAGAGTGAAAGACGCACAAGCTCAGGCAGTGACTGCTGAATAGGGACCAGCAGGACCAACCTTACATACTTACTCTCAAAGCTGAGAGCTCCAAGATGTGGGAGCTTCATGTTGTCTCTCTGAGGACTCTCTCAATCCCTCAAAATCTCAGAAATTCATAATGTGGGATAGGTTCTTGGGGAGAATTTGAACACCTGATTCCTTATCAGATCTTTGTTTTTCTGTGGTTTATCCACCCCCCAACCCCATGGGATTTCTGACTATATGACTGTCTGCATTTCACTTAAAATCTATATTATAAATAAGGTCATAAAATTATAATGTTTCATTTTATTTTTAAAATTCCTGCCAAAACAATGTAATTTAATGGTTGTACTGGGTCTAAACTATATTGGTTGTGATTTCAAAGTCCACGTTCTTTTGTCTACTTCCTGGGCCCTGCCTTTATAGTATATAATTATCCAATACCATTGTCACAGTTGAACGCAACCCTTCTCTGGCAGAGGTCAAGAGACAGAGTCCAACTATGTGAAGGACCTGGGATCCTCTTACCTGGTACTGGTTTCTGGGCCATTTCACATCTGCTCTATGATCAGTGCTTGGCAGTTCCTTGGTGAATGACTTCCTTGTTATCTGGAAGAGATGTTTTTTCTTTCTAAGATTGCCTTTTTTATTAAACTGGTTAAGTATTTATTTTTATTGTTCCATCCCTCACCCTTATTATCTTCACGATGTACTCTTTCCAAGCCAGTGATCACCCTAGAGAAAGCAACAGGCACCCTGACCTACCAAGTCTCATATAAAGTTTCCAGCCACCGCAGGAAAGTAGGGTGTCCTGACGGCACGTAGCCTTGTCCCACTGCGTGTGTTATTGTCACTTACTTTATGTATTATTTGTATTCGATGTGGACACTTCTATTTAGATTTGTTTGCATGTTTGAAGTTTACCCTTCTCTTTTTTGTCTCAGGTCTTACCTGGAGTCATTTCCCTTTCACAGGAAGGACTTCCTTCAGCCTTTCCTTCAGAGTGGTCCTCATGCTGATGGATTATGTCCATTTTTGCCTCAACGTGTTTTAATTTTACTTTCATTCTTAAGATATATTTTTCCTAGAATTTCAATTGAAATTCTTGGTTTTGTTGCTGCTGTTTGAAGACAGAACTTGATTTTCTCCCGTCTTCCATCATTTCTAGAGAGCAGTCAGCTATAACTCTCACTGACATCACTCTGCAAATCACTTGTCTTTTTTCTCTGCCTGATTTCTCACTCATTTTTGTACATTTTCCTATGTTGTGTGTAAGTGAGGGGTTTTTGCAATTACCCTGTTTGGGTTTGTACAGCTGATTGAATATGTGGCTTTAGGTCTTTCATTAGTTTTGGAAAATTATCATAATTTCCTCTACTTCTTTATTTTTCTCTTTGTGTCTGGGTCTTCAGTTGCAGGTAATGGAGACCTTCTTGCCACATCCTTGCCTCTCCTGTGTTCTTTCTGTCTTCTTCATCATGCTATCCGGCTAATTCCTTCTGACCAACCTGTCAGTTGGCTAATTCTGTTTTCAGCTCTTCATAATTTTCTGTTAAATTCATTAACATGGTGTTATTATAGTTTTTTTGGTTCTTGAAGATCTGCTTGGACTTTTAAAATAGTTTGTAGCTTCCTACAAAATCCTCTACAAAAATAGTTTCTAGTTCTGTGCAAAAATTCTCAGCCTGTCCTTTATTTCCTTAAGCACATTAGGCCTTGTTACTTTCCACCCTGTGTCTGACAATGCCATTGTCTGGATCCCTTGTGGGTTGAAGTTTCTCTGTATTTTAAATAATGTTTTCTTATCTCCTCATGCATGATAATTTTTGACTGGGTGCAGACATTGTATTTGTAAAGTTGTAGAGATAATTTGAGGCTCGGTGTGATGCCTTCTTCCTACACAGAGGACCCTAACTAGGCAAGGGGATTCAAAGCTGGGTTACTCTGACTCTCAGGGACAGGTGTGGATCAATGCTGGAATACTGTCTTTTTTTGAAGGTCAGTCTATTTCTGGTTTACCCTTATTCCTATTATTTTTTTTTAAATATTCATTTATTTTTATTTTACAGAGAGTATGCGAGCAGGGAGAGAGGCAGAGGGAGAGGGAGAGAATCTCGGGCCGACTCCCCAGTGAGCATGGAGCCCAACTTGGGGCTCAATCCCATGACCCTGAGATCATGACCTGAGCCAAAATCAAAATTCAGATGCTTAACAGACTGAGCCACTCGATGTCCCACCTTTATTCCTAGGTTTTGACTCTTTGATGCTCAACTTGATGCCTAGATATTTACAGAGCCACACTCTGTGCCCAGAGTACCGTGAATTCCAGTTTTTGTCTCTATCCCTGGGAGCCTGTCAAAGGTTCTGGTCATCACTTCGTGTTCCGTGGCTCATTTCAGCAGAAGAAGAAGCTTCTGGGGTAAATGTCCCCAAATGCTAGACTCACCTGTTTTATTTTTCTCTCAAACTTCAGTTCTATAATTTTTTATTGCTGTATTAGTTTTATGACAACCTTAAATACATTTCAACAATATTTTCTCAGATTTTATAGTTGTTCTCACTGGGAAGGATTAGTCCAGTATTAGTGGAGCTGAACTCACCTGTTTAGCATGATCTTAAACATTTATTAGCTAAATCTATTTCATAGAAATTTTGCATATAACACACGGGAAAGCAATTGAACCTACCTGCTAATCTTCTGCCCAGCTATGATCATGCTAAAAAAGACAGCACAGCAATATTTTTGCCCTAGAATGTTCATGGCACTCAGATACCCTGCCAACCTGATTGTGTTTTCTGCTATTATTTCTGCTGTTTTCATGCCTGTGAAACCAGCATGGAGACTGTCATCCTCTTACACATGGCACCGGACCATGTGGCTGCATCTCCCGTGTTCTCACCTGCCTAGAAACAGCAGAGTCTTGGCCACTACCACTCCCCCTTCTGCCCTGAAGCTCGGATTTTACTGCTCAGATAGCCTTATGGCCTTCATCTGAGTCTGCCTTTGTTAGCCTGCACGTGGTAGACAGTGATTTGAAACCCTTTATGGCTCGCTTTCATGGCCACGGCTTGTTGGGCCACAGTTGCGTGCCTGGCACTGGCTCAAAGAGCTCCCATCCGGGTCTTAGGCACACCTCTTCACATTGCTCCGCGACTTCCATGCTTCTGTGCTCACCGGACAGGTTGGGAACCTCCATTGCACAAGGTCACACAGGGAGTCTAGAAAGGAGCCAAGGTGTGAACTCAGATCGGGCTGGCTCTAAAACCTGTGCCCTGGGTCTCCCACTACACTACTTTGTTAAAGCATCTTGGACGAACTGAATCACCAATTTCCAGAAATGACAACTTAGGTCCATCGAGGGATTTGTTCTGAGGAATGAAGAGTGTCTAATGCTATTGACTTTGATTTTATTTCATAGGATTTTAGCCTGGAAAACTCCAATATATGACTGCCTGCTGGTAGACAAGGAGCACATTCCATGGACATTCTTTACTACTTACCTTTTACCTCTGTATATGTGTGTATGAGCAATTGGCAATTTAATGTGCCAGCTTGGCCATGCCATTCCCAGTATTTAGTCAAAGACTAGTCTAGATGTCCCTATTAAAGTACTTTTTTAGAAGAAATTAGCATTTGAATAGTAGACTTTGATTAAAACAAATTTTCTTACTTAATATGGGTGGGCCTCATCCAATCAGGTGAAGACATTAGCAGGAAAGACTGAAGTTTCACTAAGAAGGAATGCTGTCTGCAGAAGGCTTTCGGACTTGAGCTGCAGTGTGAACTCTTCCCTGGGTCTCTAGCCCACCAGGCTTCTCTGAAGATTTCAGGCTGGCTACATCTCATAATTGCGTGAGCCAATTTCTTAAAATATCTCTCTCTCTCTCTCTCTGTCTATACATACCTCTGGTTCTGTTTCTCTGGAGAAGCTGACTAATATGGTATATATAAAAAAGTATTTTATTTGTAAATAGTTTACTGAGTTAATCCCAAGCCTCCGTAGACATCCTCACATTTAATAGCATTTATGTTTAGAGGAAAAGTTCTGTAAGTAGAATGTGGTTTCACCTAGAAACAGTGGTCTCCAGACCTGCTACTGAACGCTCGACCCACTTCCTTAAAGACCAAAGCCTGATGGTATTTGAAACAGATGGAAATACTCGAGGGACCACCACAGGCTATGGTTTGCCAGCCCCTAGTTTGTCACCTTGTCAAGGTTGTCCAGTGCACAGACGCTGTGGATGTGTGGGTTCTGGGCCAGCTGCCGTACTTGGGGGAGGGCACTAGCATGTAGCCAACACGCTGTTTCCAGCTGAGAACCCGGGGCTCTCACTCATGGAAGCCTTCCATCGAACACATTTTCTTTTTCTTTAGTGGAGGTGTCTCTCAGCTTTGCGTTGGATTTCTAGAACGTGGAGGAACTTCAAGAAGTTCCAGGTGTCTTTATTTTCAAAGTGGTTTGTCTTTCAGATGCTTAGCATGAATTCTGCACGCTGTCGTCTCGCTCCATGCTGCTCAAGGACAGGAGCTAAGAGCTTTCTCATCTGGACACCAGGGCGGCTGTCATCACAGAGCAGGGAGATGTTGGCCTTTGAGTTCTAGGAAGTGCAGCAGAAGTATCCAAGCCACCAGGGGACAAGACCGATGGGGCCAGGAGGGGAGCAGGAATGACCAGATGGAGGGAGAAAGCCTTGGGTCCTTGTCACATCCCCTGGAAAAGTACTTTAGGTTTGGGTGGAGAAGGAGTCCCACAGGGCTCTCAGAGTGTGGAGTTTGTCTCAGGCACCCCCCAAGGTGGCTTTTGAACAGCAATGATATAAAGTATTTACCTTAGTTCCGCTATTGTTGGTCTCTGGAGTCAGTGAAGGAAGATGAGCAGAAGAACGATATCATTTTACTCTTTGAGTGTGAAAAAAGCAGCAAGCGTCTACCTCCACATTTTACCCAATTCTTTTTTTTTTTTAATGTTTAAGTGCTTTTTATTTTATTATTTTTCCCCAAATATGTTCATTTTATTTTTCAGTGGTCCAAGATTCATTGTTCATACACCACACCCAGTGCTCCATGCAATACGTGCCCTCCTCAATACCCACCACCAGGCTCACCC
>CM053607.1:2320144-2342108 GCA_028646535.1 Procyon lotor
CCAACACTCTATTAATTTCCTAAGTAAAGAGATTGATTAAAACCCATTACCTATTGGGGAAAACTGAGCTCTGATAAAGTTCTCAGAGCTAGTTTTCCCCCCTGTGCTATCCTTGGACAAAGCTTTACACTTAGACTATAAAAAGGATAGTTACTAGGGCACCTGGGTGGCTCAGTTGGTTAAGCAGCAGCCTTCAGCTCAGGTCATGATCCCAGTCCTGGGATGGAGTCCTGAGTTGTACTCCTTGCTCAGCAGGGAGCCTGCTTCTTCCTCTGCCTCTCCCCTCTGCTTGTGATCTCTCTCTCTCTCTGATAAATAAATCAATTTTTTTTAAAGATTTTATTTATTTGACAGAGAGAGAGAGAGTGATCACAAGCAGGCAGAGAGGCAGGCAGAGAGAGAGGGGGAAGCAGGCTCCCTGCTGAGCAGAGAGCCCGATGCGGGGCTCGATCCCAGGACCCTGAGATCATGACCCGAGCCGAAGGTAGAGGTTTAACCCACTGAGCCACCCAGGTGCCCCTGAATCAATTTTTTTAAAGGATAGTCGCTAGATAGGGGATGTGGTCTTCTGCTCATGTGAGCCCGAGGGAGCAAATGATGCCCTTTTAGAATTTAGTTTCAGTCAAGAGATGAATGAGTGAACAAGTGAGCTATAATGGGACTTAGTCTCTGTCTTTCTCAGTATGGCAATCACATCTGTCCCCAGAGACAGCTCTGTACCCTCCCAAATCCAGTAACCACCCCCCACCATGACCTTTGCCGCAGTCCAGGTGCTGTTGGCTTCTTCTTCAATGTCCTGTTTCCATTCTGTTTAGCAATCCTCTCTTACCATCCCTGTGTCTGAGAGAGCTATAGGGACATAAACACAATAATAGCCGACAAAATCCGTGACGATCTTTACTCCCCACAACAGGACTGGGATCAAGAACATTTTAGTAGTTGGGACACCTGGGTGGCTCAGTTGATTGAACATCCAACTCTTCGTTTTGGTTTGGGTCAAGATCTCAGGGTTATGGGATCAAGTCCTGTGTTGAGCTCTGCACTTGGCAAGGACTCTGCTTCTCCCTCTCCCTCCGTTCCTTCCCCCACACGGCCTCTCGAATAAATAAATAAAATCTTAAAAAAAGAGAACAATTTAGTAGTTGGTCACATAATAGTGACACACATTCACACCCCTAAGTCCATGTGGATCTGGGAGGGATGGAGAACTGTGGGGTGGTTGGCAGAATGAAGTTTTCTGTGAAGTGCTCCTTCTCTGAAGCAGTCATGAGCTTCCCACCTGAACCCCCACAGAAGTGGGGCATCCGGCTTGCTGAGATTAATAGAGGGGTTTTGAAAAACCAAAACCAAATATGGTCTTGTGGGGTCTTGCTCACATACCAGATGGTCGGTGAAGATTCTCTACTTGACCTAAGATATTCAGGTCCGAGAGAAGGAGGAACTGGAGACAACGCCCAAGACAAATGTGATGGTCGGATCCCAGAAAGCATTCATGCACAAACAGAAGAGAAGACAAAGGGGTGAGCAAGTGGGATACCATGTGCACATAGGGTTTCATGCTCTGGGCTCTGCCCAACTTTTTGCTTCATCTCCTACTGGTTTCCCAGAGACATCCTGGGTTCCAAGTCCAAATGAGGTTCCCTAACATGGGTAGAATTTACTAGTTATATGGAAATTTCCCATCTGCTCTTCTGAATTGCCACCACAAGGGATAAATAGGTCGCCAGGCTGTGCCTACATTCATTATATTTTCATCATGTACTCCTTGCATCCTTCTAATGTGGTTGCTGTGCACAGACCCAGACAGTGTCTACAGGCAGCTTGCTGTGTCCTCTAAAGTTCCTTGTGTTGTGCTTGCCAGCCATATGCTGAGAAGCAACACCTTCTATCACAAGTGACATTATCCAGTGTGACATATTTCACCTCGTCTCTCAAGACACAGTGGCTGAGTAGCTGCTTCATCCAGGGCAAGATAGGACGCAGACCACCATGTTCCATCCCCACGCTCATTGCAGAGTGCTTTTGGATGCACGAGGGGCCATGCAGATGGCTGGATTTCAAGATGAGCCAGGGGATGTCCAGGTGGTACGTGATGGCCATTGGCTGCCTCTCAGACTTTTGGTGCTGAGCACAGAGCGATGCTGAGAGGAGGCAGGCAGAGCCATCTGTGTCAAGTCAGCGTTCAGCAGCCTGCAAGGCAGGGACAGCTAAGTGTGATTGGGATGAGTCTTTCTCCATCAAGTTCTCATCCTGCTAAGAGCAAGGGATGGACTGTAAAGAAGCCATATTTACCTGGTAGGGAGACAAGTAGGTCCTGTGAACATAGCTGGCTTCCCTCCCTGTGGACTTTGCCCTTCGCTTGTCCCTGAAATCCGTTTTGGCTTGCTTCCTCCTGGTCATGGCCCTGGCTAGCAGGTGGAACTGAGTGATGCCAGCTGGGTGGCTTATTGGGCAGAGGGACTTCTGTCCAGCTCTCTCCTTGCTGATGGGAAATCACAGGCAGATGGGAGATGACAGTTGTCCAAAGCCAATCGTTTGGGAGGGTTAGTCTTAGTTCTGTCCCTTCCCGGCTGTGTCACCCTGGACAAATTACTTAAGCTCTCAAGCTGTCTGTTTTCTCATCTGCCATTTGGGAGTGGTTCCAGTACCTTATCTTGGTGCTGGTGTGCAGATAAATGAGATGACCCACAGAGCGACACGTATCCATCACTTAACAATGAAGAAATGTGTCCTTTAACTCTCTCCTCCGCTTGTCACTTGCTGTCTTATTGTCACTGTCCAGTGGAGGTTCCCCCCATGTAAAGAAAGCTCTATGTGCTCGTTTAATGTTATAAGTCCTAGGCACTACTGACAGTAGCTACCTCAAGATGCAAGAAATTCTTCTCTTGCCCCTCCACATCACTAATCCTAAACTGTCAATTCAGTGCTACCTTTGCAATAAAAATGCAACTTCTACTTGCCTGGAGTTTAATCTCACCAAGGATTTCGTTTTCTTTTTAGCCAGAGAAGTTCAGAAAGAAATACATTTTCAGGTCACAAAGGAAATGGTAATTATGTGAGGTGATGGTACTGTCACGGTGAGGGTGATCATTTTGCAATAGGCAAGTGTATCAAGTCAACACACTGCGCACCTTAATCGTCCCCAATGTCATATATCAATTATATCTCAATAAAGCTTGCAAAAAGGGGGATTTCTTTGCTGTTCATTTTTTCAAGGTTTTTCTGAACTAAAATTAAAAAGCAAAACATGTCTTAAACTGTATAGGGTAACTTTTTTTTTTCCCTTAGGATGCCCAACAGACTAAGGGGAAAAAAATCAGACAATAGTAGAGTCTTAGAGTAGAGAGGACCCAAGACGCCACATGACTCCTGTCCAGGAAAAGAAGAAAACCCTCAAGGCCACAAGCCATGCTCTTGTCTGCATTTTAAAATCACCTGGGGACCTCTTAAAAATCCCAATGCCCAGGCTATACCCCAGACCCGTTAAGTCAGAGCAACAGTGTTTTATAAGACTCAGATGATCGCAGTAGGTCATCGCCTCGTGAGTAGCTTGATGATTTGATTATGGTCTTATCTTGGGCTGATACGGTAAAGCACCATAGGCAGAGTGGCTTATAAACAACAGAAATTTATTTCTCACATTTCTGGAAGCTGGAAGTCAGAGAACAGGGTGCCGGCATGGTGAGGTTCCGGCGAGATCTCTCTTCCAGGGTGGGGTTGGTGCCTTTTCGCTGTGTCCTTCCTCAAAGGGCAGAAAAAGCGCTACCTAGTCTCTGTCCTCTTTCGGTAAGAAGACTGATCCCATTGTCGAGGACTCTGTGCCCTTGACCTGATCACCTCCAGAGGACCCACTCCCATATGCCGCCACACTGAGGATTAAATTCAACACACGAATTTTGAGACGACCTAAGATTCCACTGGGACAGAAATAGACCACCCGAATAGGCAGACAATCTGAATAGACCATTAACTAGGAACGCAATGGAAGCAGTGGTCAAAAACCTCCCAAAAAACAAGAGTCCAGGGACACATGGCTTCCCAGGGGAATTCTACCAAACATTTAAGGAAGAAATAACACCTATTCTACTGAAGCTTTTTCAAAAAAATGGAAACAGAACGAAAACTTGCAAACTGGTTCTATGAGGTCAGCATTACCTTGATCCTCAAAACCAAGCAAAAACCCCATCAAAAAGGAGAATTACAGACCAATATCCCTGATGAATATGGATACCAAAATATTCAACAAGATCCTAGCTAATAGGATCCAACAGTACATTAAAAGGATCATTCACCATGGCTTCTTTCCTCTCATCTGGAGAACACTGACTGTTGCCTCCGGAGCCACGGCTGGGAGCCCAGGGGATGCAGACAGCATGGTCATGGAAATGGTACCATCGAGGCACAGAGAGCGAGACAGAGAGCGAGCCTCGTGTAAGTGGGGCTTTAAGAGCAAACCAACCCAGAGGTGGAGGCGCGCATGCTTGACATCTAACTGGAAACCCACCAAGAAGGGAAAGTAAAATACACTTCCCCACTGCTCTGGCGATCATCTGACAAAGAATGTTGGCTAATGCTTCATCTTAATGCCTGCCTCTCCAGAAACAATGTGCAAATAATGCGTAAGACATTGATTTCACTGCCATGGATTCCATGAGTCATCTTGAGATTTCTACACATAAGACAGAATCTGACACATTCACAATAATGATACCAAATAAAATAAAACCTTGCAAGGGGTGTAGGATTCCAACAGAAAGACCCAGACAGGAAAGCAACAACAGCTACCTGGTGTGAAAGGACTGAGAGGATGTTCCCCGGGGGTGCTTGTGCGGGGGGCAGATCTCTTACCATTTGTGGTAACAAGAGGGGGCGGTATTGCCCCTGTTTTCATCACCCCTCTTGGCTCCTGCTGGCGCAGGGCACAGACCTTGTATCTACCTTTCTCCCGACTGCCCCCTGCAGCCAAGTCCACATAAGACAAAGACGCAGGTGCAAGGGCTTTGAGCGCTGGGCCCCGAACACAACTCATGAGTCCGCCATCAGTTCTAGGGAGCACTGGGAGCCACGCAGTCACGAACAGAGCCAGGTGCCTCGAACCCAGCACTGGCACAGTACTGGGAGACTTGAACTACGGTATCTGACCTCAGTGCTTCTGTTTCCCCATCCCTGAAATGGGGAGGGCAGTAACACTTCCAAGTTGTTGGGAGGGACAGGGTGGGGTTGTCAGGCGCGGGGTTAGATTACCATACGTGGGAAGGGCCGCTTCTGTGGTCTGCGGGTTAGAGGAGAGGGTGGTTTAATGCGACAAAGCTTAGGCCACTGAAGGGGGTCATTCATGGGCATTTCCTGAGCTCCCACGATGCACCGTACATCAGCTCTAGGGAGATGACAGTGAAGCTAAGTGAGGGAGTCATGTGTAATCAGGGGGCAGGGGTGCCTTAGGGGGAAGCATGGTGCAAAGAGTCCCATTGCCGTCTTAACAAAGGACCGCACATGGGTTGTGTGAAGCAATGGGAATTTATCGTCAGCGCTCTGGAGGCCAGAACCCCAAGACCCTGGTGTTGCCAGGGCGGGTCCCCTCGGTGGGCTGTGAGGGAGACTGTCCCCAGCTTCTGGTGGTGGCTTGCAATCCAGATGCCAGCCTTTACTGTCACGTGGCCTTCACGTCTCTGCATCTTCTCCTTTTCTGTCTTGTGCGAGGACACCTGGCATAATGCCCACCTTCATTCAGGATGATCTCATCTCGAAATCCTTCCCTCAGTTACATTTGCAAAGGCTGTTATATTAGGGTTGCCTTCTGAGTTTCCAGGCAGACCTAGCTCCTGGGGTGCCCTGGGGACACCGAGAACATGCTGGTTTGTCTCAGCGTAGGAGGTGGACGTCCCGGGGGGGTTGGCGGAGATTCGAGAGCTGGGCGTGCAGGGTGCTGTGAGCAAGGCCCACGGAGAGAGCAGAGGCCGTGGGGCAGGGGGCAAGGAAGTGAAGGGAAGTCCCGTTAAAACAGCCTCTCTCTCTAACACACTACTTCAGGGAACCTTAGCACCAGGGTACCTTGGGGGGTGTTGTTTTCTTCACCTGGGTGTTAGATTTGGCTAGCACTTTCCTAAATTTGGGGAATCAGTGTGGAAAGGTGGCTTTCGGAGGCAGAGAAACAAGTTCCTACAGAGATGGCTCATAGGGCAATTGCCAGGCAACCCTCCTGCAAGAGTGGGGGTCCCCGTACGGACCCACAGGCTCGTTGGAGGATTTCATGACATCAAGAGGAAAAGGTTGTTTTCTGGAACAGGCTCCTTCAAGTACTTTCTGATCCTCCTCTTATCTCTCAGGTGCCTACCTAGGCAGCACCTTGTATTAAGGTAAAATGTAAATTGAACAATTAAAATGTACATAATCATATGGTTTCACTTACATGTGGAGCATAAGGAAAAACATGGAGGACGTTGGGAGAAGGAAAGGAAGGGTGAATGGGGGGAAACCAGAGGGGGAGATGAGCCATGAGAGACTGTGGACTCTGAGCAACAAACTGAGGGTTTTGGAGGGGAGGGGGGTGGGGGGTTGGGCGAGCCTGGTGGTGGGTATTGAGGAGGGCACGTACTGCATGGAGCACTGGGTGTGGTGCATGAACAATGACTCTTGAAACACTGAAAAAATAAAATAAACATATTTGGGGAAAAAATAAAAAATAAAAATAAATAAATAAATAAAATGGTTTGCCTATAATATGGCCTCCTTCTTGTTCTCCTGAAGGTGACTTCTCTCTGCTGGTTCTGTCCATAGGCTCTAAGCACCGATGTGACTTCTTCTATCAGAGTTCCACTGAGCCTTTAGAAAATTCTGTGGTTGCTCTGTACTTTTCAAGGTCTTTGAAGATTAATATTGTGATTATCAATAACGCCGTCATGTTCTGAATATTGAAACCTTTTGGATAGTGTAGAGAACACATTCTCTGACTCTCATCAATAAGAAAATTCAAAATCAATAAATAACACACAGATAAAAATAACCATGTCTTAAGGGCAACGATTAAAAACATTTTTATATATTTCGTTAGTCCGACAAGAAATAATAATAAAACTTAAGAAGTTTGGATTTCCATTATAATGGAAATATTATATACTAAAGTGTTTAATTTAAGAAATTCCTATAGGAGACTTTGTTATCTTAAATCTATTCATCATTAAAGAAGAAAGATAGAAGATGAATGACCCAAATATAGAAATCACATTAGAGAAAATAGTGGGATAAATTAAATAAATGATAAAAATAAGAAAGAAATTAAAGAAATACACAATATATAATGTCAACAACAACCTGAAAAACCTGATGCTTCACAAAGAAGGTTTAAACCTCTACGAATCTTAGGCAAGCCAAGCAAGACAAGATGCACACAAATTAATATTAAGAATAAAAATAGGGAGATAGATAAAGATAGAACAGGGCTTAAAAAGTATAAGCCAATATCAAGAGAAAATGCTAGGCCAATAACAATTTTTTGGGGAAAAAAAAAGATACCACAAAAGACACAAAAAGAAAGCAAACATCTATTTAAGCCCTGGATTATTCTCAAAACTCCCTTCAAACGTGTGTTGGGGATGGATGACATTCCTGGTGGTTTATCAAACCTTCATGAATTAGATGACTCCCCCCACCCATGCAACAGAACGCCAGAAGTGCAGAAAAATGTCCCAACTCCTACGCATCTAGTGTAGCCCCCTTATTAAGTGAAACAGGGAGAATAGAGGTGGAAGGAAATCCCAGTATCACCCAAGATCCTAGATTCAAACACCCAACATAATACATTAGCAAACCAAGTTCAGTAATGCATAAATGTAAAATGGTGAGTAAAATAAATCTATATAAAATAAATTAAAATATATATATGGGCATATGTGTATACACAGATATATACATACACATGAATGTGGAAAACAATATGGAGTCTCCTCAAAAAATTGAACACAAAACCACCATATGACCCAATAATTCCACTTCTGGGTATTTACCTAAAGAAAACAAAAGCACTAGCTCAAAAAGATACCTGCATTCCATATATATTGCAGCATTATCTCCAACAGCCACAAATGAAAACAGCCTGAGTGCTTGTGGGTGGTTGAGTTGACGAAAAAAATATGCTCTCTCTTCTTATATGTGTTTATTATATATGTTATATATTATATATATATATAATGAAATATTACCTGGGCATAAAAAGAAAGAAATCTTGCCATTTACAACAGCATGGAGGGATCTTGAGGGCATTATGCTTAATGAAAAAAGCCAGACGCAGAAAGACAAATATCATACAATCTCCTTATACGCAGTATCTGAAAAAAATAAACCGAATTCATAAATTCAGAGAACAGATCGGTAGTTGCTTGAGGCAGGCGGTGAAGGGTGGGCAAAATTTTTAATTAAAGAAAAAAGAAAAAAATTAACTTTCTATTCAATTGGAATAGAAAAAAGCACGTTGCAGAAGAACACACTCAGAATAATTTGCTGTTCATGTAAATTTAACGTCACACAAGACCACTATTAATCCTATATGTGAACGTACAAAGTAAAAATCTCACATGTCATGAATGACACACATAAATTTCAGAAGAGTAGTGAATTTTAAAAATGGGATCAGAGAGCACTTATAAAAAGCTGGTGGCATGTGTGTGTGTGTATATATATAACAAAATCTGAGGGATGCCTGGGTGGCTTAGTGGGTTAAAGCTGTGCCTTCAGCTCAGGTCATGATCTCGGGGTCCTGGGATCGAGCCCTACATCGGGCTCTGCTCAGGAGGGAGCCTGCTTCCCCCCTTCTCTCTACCGGCCTCTCTGCCTACTTGTGATCTCTCTCTCTCTCTCTCTGTGTCAAATAAATAAATAATAAAATACCTTTTAAAAAAAACCCAAAATCTGAAATAATTCTGGTAACTTGTCAATATTTCAATATGTCTCAAAAGAGTGATGTGTAAGTGGGTGTTGGCTGTCTTTTTCTCCTCTTTCTTGCATATTTAAACTGTTCCAAAATATGAAAAGAGAGAGGAATATTAAAAGTTCCCATATACTTGGGTTAGCTTCTTTCTCCTGTTGTAATAGGACGAAAGTTGGACTATTGACAAATCCTTGGTCGTACTGGCCGTCGTCCTTGGGATCCACAAAATGGCTGGAAGTGACTCAGCAGTGATTTCAACCAGAGATGTCATCACCACTGTGTGTCCTTCTTCCCAGGCTTTGGCTAGGGGACAGGTACCACAGAGTCTCAGGGGTGTCGGATTCCATGGTGCTGCTGGCTTTGGCTGGAAAAAATGATTTTATTTTATTTTGAATGTACACCGTCTATTCTGTATGTCATGTACCCCTAGCTTTCTTCCCCCACCTTCAAATGCTGACCTCAGGAGAAGTCTAGACTAAGGTCAGAGGCTCTAGGTTCTGCCCTGACTCGTGATCCACTGCCAAACTCCGGGCACCGTGATATCACCCTTGACATTGGTGCCCTTGGGCACTGTTGGTGGGAATGCAAACCGGAGCAGCCACTGTGGAGAATGGTATGGAAGTTCCTCGAAAAGTTAAAAATAGAACCAGCATATGATCCTGAAATTCCACTGGCTATTTTCCAAAAGAATTGAAACCAGGATCCCAAGCAGATATTACCATTCCTGGGTTTATTACCCACTATTCACAGAAGTCAAGGTGTGGACACAGCCCGAATGGCCATCTGTGGACAAATGGGTGAAATGAACGTGACCCACACACATGATGGGACCCTCATTGGGTCCTACCCAACAAGGAGGTTTGGCACCATGAGACAACCTCGACTTACCAGTTACGAGAAGACAAATCCCGTAGGATTCCACTTAAATGACATCTGGAAAGTAGTCAGATGCGTGAAATCAAGGAGTGGGATGGTGGTTGCCAGGGGCTGGGAGGGGAGGCTGGCAGCTCCCAATCGACAGGCTTCAAGTCCCAGAGGTTTCCCGTAGGACACTGTGCCTGCAGGCACACAGTGTCATCCACTCCATGATCGAAGACTGCAGATCTCACGTGAAGCACTCTTGCCACATCATGAGAAAATGACAAACTGAAATCAACCTGAAAGGCACATATGTGACACAGGGAAGGGCGGGGGTGGAGGGTTTTCTTGGAGACTTCAGGCTGCCGAGGTCTTTTTTAGACCTGCTCTGACATGAAACCTCTGTGTCGTCACATGTGCTGGTCCCACTGACAAGGATCCATGTACCCAACAGAACCCTCTGGCACAGCCAGAGACTGATTCACCGCCCCCCCCCCGCCCCCAGAAACTTCATGTCTTGGCCAACTAGAAGGCTCCCTGCGGAGGTCATGTTGCTAACCAATGAGCAAATCCACGTACATTATTGACAGGTCGTCACAATTATGGTTGACGCAAGAGAAATTCTTTCAAAAATATAATGAAAACGTTTCTTTTCAAGTTTTGAGGACAAGTTCCTGGAGACAAGGAAGAAAATAATCTTGTCAGCTGGAAATAGGTGTCTTCTCTTGAGAAGACGGACAGAAATCTATCCCATACCTCAAATAGGGTAGAGTTTTAGCAAGTGATGACAAGAATGAATTAAAACAATCCATTTAGACTCTTGGGTAATTAGGCGCCATTTATTTATGAATCAGGGCTCTGTGTAGGCAGATATTAACTTTTTATGAAGCAATTACATCATGCTGGTAACTTTAATTTGGCCATTTCAATTGTTCCAATTGTCGTTTTGTCCTGCACCCTTGTATACTGTGTGTGGCTATAGTTTGCAATCATATTAGACCCAGTAAAACTCTAAGGTGCATTATAAAAAGCTGACTGCAAATCAGGAGTTGTGTTTTTCTTCTTACAGGGATGAAGCTAACTAAGTGTGGATTAACCTGCCACCTGGGGACTTAGGTTGAGTTCCTCAAAAGCAGAGTTCAAACACGGGGATTTGGGTGCTCATCATTTATTGAGGGATATCCCTATTGGAAAATCTGGAAGGAAGGGAGAGAAGTAGGATAAGTACAGGAAAAACCCACCAAGCATGTGCCTACAAGCAAAATCCAGCTTCAGTCTGGTCCTGGGGTGGGGGTGGGGACACTCAGGAGCATAAGTCAAGGGCTGAGCTGCACCCCTTGAAGTCAAGGGGGCCGGATTTCGTTTCTCACCTCGGTCACTCTGGGTGCTGGGCGCACCTAGGAGGGGCTTGTTTAACTTCCCGGATGAACAGGTCGGGCCAGCAGAGGATGACTCTTCATGGAGGGAGTGATGTGAGCTGGCCCTTAATATATGCGACAGACAGCTGGGGGGGCAGGTGCCAGCCTGGTGAGGGGTCACTCTCTGTGACAGTCGGCGCCATGCGGGGCTCAGAACCGCTTGTGTCCCACGCTGACCTCACTCTGCTCGTGCTTCTCTGGTCACAAGTCTGGGGAACGTCCAAAAGGAGGCTGGAGAATAATCTACACCCATCGATGTTGCGGGAGTCCGAACTAAAAATGCTCGCTCCTCTACCACTAACTGGGAATCCTCACCCCCAACTAGCGAGGCTGATCTGCTCGGACTGCCTGGAGAGTTGAGCCCTCTCCCCCAGATCCCAGAGCCCGGCGACCAGTCACTGTCGACGCTGTGCGTGGGTCACCAGTGAGCAACGTGTGAATGGCCCAGATGTACTAGTGCTGCAGGGACCTCACGGTGATCAAGGGGCACCCCCTGGGGGCAGGTAGCTCCCTCCTGTGCCTGCTGGCTGCGAGTGTGAGGATCCTCGGTGATCAGACCTTGCCTCACATTTAGAAGGACTCTCCTGTGTCCCGTGAGTAGCACCGCGTCTCTCTCACTCGGAGTGAAGCCTGGCCACAGAGCCAAAATTAGATGAGAAGTTAAGACGACTTCTCCAAGTGGGTCCCTGGGGGCAGTGGTGACTGGGACCTCCCCGCCTTCTTCCCCTTGTCTTGCAGATGCAACAGTTCTGCCTTGGATGACACAGCACCAGTCACGCGAGCTCACGTCTCCAAGAAGTGGAGACTCGAGACCAAGGTTCAGGGGCACGTGAGTGTGGCAGCCGTGCTCCCCAGGACACAAAACCGCGAAAGACAAAGCTATTCAGTTCAAGGAGGGAGAACGATGGGCAGGCTATGGTCTCAGGAAAGATCCAGGGTCGGGGGGAGTGCTGGATCCGAAATCACACCAGGGGACAGTCTTCTGAACCTCCAATGGGTAAGCCATCGGCTGTGGCTGCAGGGCTGGGGGCTGCGGCTTCCCGGGTGAGGTGCCAGGTGGCAGGAGGGCACCAGCCCAGGGGAGGGGACCTGTGTGAGGCATCAGGGTGTCTACCAGACCTGAGTCGTGTGGGTGCAGATCCCAACTCTGCTACCACCTGCTGTGTGTGCTGGGCAAAAGCAAGTGAAAGAGAGAAAAAGAGAGAGAGAGAGAGAGAAGAAGGGGGAGCGGCAGGCAAAGGGAGAAGCAGGCTCCCCGCTGAACAGGGAGCCCTACACGGGGCTCAATCCCAGGACCCTGAGACCATGACCTGAGCCGAAGGCTGACGGTTAATCGACCCAGGCGCCCCTGGTATTTGTTTTTATTGATATTGTTGCTATTCATTATTCACTTAATGACGCTTTTCCCAAAATGCTAAGTATGAACCTTTTGGTTCATTAGAGATTAGAAACTGGAGAAAAATTAAATTAAAAAATCTAAAAAAATTTTTTAATCTGAGATTAAAAAAATGGATGAATGAATATTCAGTCCGTACTGTTGAATATTTAGAGGCACAACGAGTAGCTACAAGGTCAGTTCTGAAATTCTCCATACACATTTGTTCTTTTAGGTGATACAGTTACTCAGTGCTCATGCTGAGTAAAATAATTAATAGCCTGTTAAATGAAAATTGTCTCATTATCTAAACATGGGAAATAAATGTGAGATACACCAACAGGTCTGGTTAATAGGTCAGGAGAGTCTGGTCTCACGCCTGGATCCATTGCTACCTCCCTGGGAGAGCTTGGGGACGGTGGCGGACATCTCCACTCCCCTGTGGCTCTCTTGGTGGGTGGGGACAGGAGGAATCCGACGTCGTTGAGTGTTAGCTCTGTCTGGGACACGTTGGCGTAAGAAATAGAAACCCACTTAAAGTAACTTAAGAGAAAGGACATGAGTTTAATTTTATTCGGTTCTCGCCATCTGATTCCTTGTCCTCTAGTCGCTTGATAATCGGCTCCAATGTCGTCAAAAAAGAGATATGAAAACTCAAAGAAGAGTTTGGACTTTGGGGTTGGGAACAAATCGGTCCATTTTCCGACCAGACCCAGCCTGGCTGCCCTGTCGGGATGGTGGGGGGGTGGCGGGGGGACGCACTGAGCCATTGGTGGCCCAGACGCCACTGGTCCGGACCTTTACTTGCCGGCCTGGCGGGAGCCTCTGAGACTACAGTTTGACCGGGGAACCCCGACCTTTTAATTGTGAGCAGTTCACTTAGAGTGTGTTTGCATGTACTTTGAGGACTGTAACTCTTCACATAATTTACATCTTATTTCAGGGACGTAATAGCCAATTAAGCTGTCTTCAGCGTCGGATTCTCGCAGAAAGACATTAACGGTGGCATTTTCGCTTGTGTTCCACCAGTTCCTGTGAAAATAATTAGCGCGCTGAAGTGTTTGCTAATAATACGTTAGGTGGGAAAATGACTGTTCTTTCAAGGAATTTCTGTACGCATAGTTATTTTTTATTTTAAGTTTAAAGATTAAATTTGCTCTCATCATTTTCAGTTTTTAACAGTATGAAGAATAATCGAAATGGGATAAAGCTATTTTGTTGGCTTAAGGAAAACTCTGACATCCCGAATCGAACTCCAGTCTGGGGATGCGAATAGTGGGTTCTTTTCTCGAAAGTGCCACTTGCTCAGTGAATGAGGGAGGCCATGAGCCCGATACCCTTGGAGCAGTGGACTCCATCCTTTGTGTCAGCGTCAACGACTTCTGCGATCAGGATGCTTGTGCAATTTCAACTCTCAAGACTCCTGGAAGGTGCACATGAGCGGTTGTGTTGACCGAATCAATCCTCATATCCCCGGCTTAGAAGGCGTTTTCTGAGTAGCACCAGATCACACTCCAGACAGAGAGAAGCTGGTGGCCTCGGCTCATTATAGCAGCTGTTGGCCAAGCACAACTTCATGGCGGGACTTCCCACCAGAACACACCCCCAAATGGCTACCTAGCTGCTTGACAGTGGTCTGCTGGACAGTGAAAGCAGAGCTCATGTATGGCTCCGTGAAGCATCTGGATTATCCCCCCTCCATCACACATCCCGTGTGCGAGAGGACCAGGTAAGCGAAGACCAAGCCATTAAGACTCTATCACCGAAGTGATTTCTACTCCACTCTTTATTCATCAACACATTTAAGATTGTATGTTTTGACGGCTACTAGATGAATGAATGTTCTGTTTTGGGCAAAGGGGAGGAATCCACAGTTGTGTCGATAATAAACTTGTGCGTCTTCAGGAAACACACACTCTGAAATAAGGTCTACAGTCTGGTAAACAGGTTGACTGAGTTCCTCAAAGACAATATAGATCTGTTCTCATTTCCTTTGGATAAACACTGACAAGTGGTATTATGAGATCGCACAGTAAGTGTACATTTAGTTTTATAAAGAATACTGCCAGATCTTCACCCAAAGTGTTTGTATCATTTTGCATCACTGGCGACGACGCCCGAGGACTCCCTCCAGAACACAGCCTGCCCAGTGTTAGTGTACTCACCTCTATTTTAGTCATTCCAGTGGGTGTCAAGTGCTATGTGTTTGTGGTTTCCATTTGCATTTCACTGAGGGAGGACGAATAACACGGAAACCTTCGCATGGTGCCTGTTAATCATTTGTGTTTTTCTCTTGTGAAGTGCCCGTTAAAAAATTGTCCTTCTGTTGGATTGTTCCTTTTTTATTATTATTGAAGATAGAAGTTCTTTACATATTATATACAAACTCTCTACCAGCTGAAGATTTTGAGAATATTTTCTCTCACTCTATGGCTAGTGGATTTCCTTCCATAAAGATGTCTTTTAATCACCAGAACACTGTATTTTGATGAGGTTATGGTTATTGCTTTGTATGACCTACTGATGAAAATTCACCTATCACAGTGGTGACATAATTCTCTACATTCCCCTAAAGTCTCCCAATTTTACCTTTTATGTTTAGATCTATTCTGTATCGTGGGAGGTGGGAGCCATGTTTTTAAAAGATTTTATTTATTTATTAGACAGAGAGAGAGATCACAAGTAGGCAGAGAGGCAGGCAGAGAGAGAGGGGAAACAGGCTCCCTGCTGAGCAGAGAGCTCGACGCGGGGCTCGATCCCAGGACCCTGAGATCATGACCTGAGCCCAAGGCAGAGGCTTTAACCCACTGAGCCACCCAGGCAGTCCCCCATTTGTTTTTGTATCCATGTTTTTCAGAATCATTTATTGAAAATAATTTCTTTCTTCTTGGGATTGTTTTGGCAACATTTTTGAAAATCAAGTGACTGTTTAGTGTGGACCTCAATCGGGGCCCTCTATTTCGTGCTGTAGATCAGTCTGTCTGTCTTCAGTCTGTCCACACAGTCTTGCTTTCTCCAGCTTTACGGTAAATGCTGTCGTGTGACGTCCTCCAGCTTTGAACTTCTTTCATGGGATTGTTTTGGACATCCGAGGTCCTTCATAGGCCCATATACATTCTGGAATCAGCTTGTCCAATTTTAGATGGCGAGCCTGTTGGAACTATATCTATATTTGGAATGACATTGGTTCTCTGGGTCACTTTGGAGAGAACGGACATCTGAATGTTCTGTTTTCTGGTCCACAAATGTGGCAGATCTACATTCACTTAGGTCTCATTTAGTACATCTAGCAATATTTGTGGTGGTTAAGAAGAAATTAAAATTTGATTTGAAAGGCAGAAACATGCCCACCTTTTGTGACTTGGCGTAAGAACTGATGAGAAAGACATGGGGACATTTGGGGGTGATATCTTTATCTTGCTGGATGCTGGGTTCCAGCATAAGGTGTAAGGTGTGCTTATACTTCAAAACCCAGAAACATACCTGAGGTTGTATATTTCATTGTATAGACATTTTCCATGAAAAGAAAGAAACTGTTAACAAATACCAAATTCTTAGAATAACATCGGTAGTATTTTGGAGGAAGTGTACTGATATCTAAAATTTACTCTAAAATGTAATAAAACAAGGTAGGCTGATAGACGGATCGATGGAAGTTTATATGTGTGATAAATCAGGTCAGGTAAAATGTTAATGGTAGAAGCTGGTGTGCGTGTAAATGTTTATGGTGAAATTATTGCAGGTTTGCTGGGGGCTTGAGCATTTTCATAATAAAATGTTGGAGAACATGAACGTGAAGCAAAGATATTTCCGGACAAATAAAGACTAAGGAAATTTGTTATCAGCAACACATGCTAAAACTTATTAAAGGAGCTTCTCCAGCCAAAGGAAAATGTTACTACTGTAAGTATGGAAATGTAGGAATAAACGAAGACCGTGCAAAAAGATAAATATGTGTCTACGGGAACTACTAAGAGAAGATTTAATTGCTATCCAATAGGTGGAAAAATAAAACCGTTTAAAGTATTTGATTAATCCAAACGTAGACAATAAAGGAAAGAAAATAAGACATAAAATACATTGCTCAAATTTAAAAAAGAAGTAAGGTGGGAAATCCCAAAACCCAACGTATCAGTCATTCCTCTGAATGTATATGGACTAAATACTCCAATGAGAAGATTTGAACAAACTGGGTGAAAAATAAAACGAACCTATATAAGTACATTCTGTTCAGAGGGAACACAACCACCGGAATAGAAGAAATAGTACAAAAGATGTATGAGGTTCAAACCCAAGCAACTTTCTTGAGTAAAATTGAGGAATATCTTTAAGAAAGGCCATATGTCATGTTCACGGGAGGATTAAATGTGAAGATGTCAACGGTCCCTCAACTGCTCTACAGGATCGATGTCACACAATCCCAGAGGGGGGTTTCTCAAAAAATTTTTTTTTAATTCTAGTTAGTTAACCTAGTGTGATATTAGTCTCAGGAGTAGAAGTTAGTGATTCATCCCCTCCGTACAACACCCCGTGTTCATCCCAACAAGCGCCTGCCTCAATCCTAACCCTAGGATTAATCCTCACCCTTATCCTAACCCTAACCAGCCCAGCCCCTAATCCTAACCCTAACCCGCCTAGCAGCCCCCTGTTTGTTCCCTATAGTCTCTTATAATTTACTTCCCTCTCTGTCTCTCTTTCTCTCTTTTAAATATAACAAGTGAAGAGCCGATTGTTTTGATGCTAGAATTAAAAAGAAAAAAAGACGACCAAGCAGAATTAAGTATGGCAGAACGGTGGGGAAACCTGATGTCCCGCACCCTGGGGCAGGAAGGCAAATATGCACCACGTTGCACATCTGTGCATTGGGGTAGACTCTGACCGTCCACGCCCTCCACACCCCGCACATCAGTCAACATCTGGACACAGCACACCTTTGGTAGACGAGAGAGAGAGAAGCACGCAGCTCACAGCCACAGCACGGAGTAGGAGACAGCATCAAGAGTGACCAACCACGCACAGCAACAGGGACGCCGGGCTTCTGAGGGGAGAGTGTATTCAGACGGCTGCTGGTTCGGTGGAAATTCAGACGCCCTGAGCCTTCTAAGAACCTTCAAAGAATGCGCAGAACCGGGTTTGTTTGTCATCCTATTCGCATTCCCCACAGCTGAGGTGCTTGGTCGTGGATGAACGCTGACCACAGTGTCCGATGTGACCGGGAAGGTGTGTTTGCTCACACAAGTGATGAATGGGTGTGTCCAGCCCAGCGTAGGTCAAGCAACTGCGACAGCCAAGAGCGGTTTTCGAGTAGCCTCGAGCTCGACGCCCCCCGACCCCGGAGCCCCTGTTCCAGTGCACGTCAGTGCTCAGAAGGACAGGAGGCGCGAGCGTGTGTGGGTCTCTGCAAGATGCAGGGCGATCTCCAGATCCGTCCTCGGAGTTGGGGCAAAAGCACCTAGAGCTCATTCCTCCAGTATTTCTCACGCCCAGACTGATTCACTCACAATGATGCTCATTGTTCCAGGAGACACGCGTGTGCCTCTTTGGTAGACTGAGGATGAACACATTGCAATCTGATGATTTCAGGGTTTTTTTACTAGACTTCTTAATGATGTGAAAAACAGGTTTGTTTCATATTCAATAATAAAGTTTATCAAACATTAGTCAAAAAGAGTTTAATGTTTGTAAAAAAAAATAAGAACCCATGAATGGAACATTAGAAAGTAAAATAACGATATTCCGAGGTCTTGTATCTATACGTTGTCATCATTTTCTTCTGCTTTCATTCTGCTTTTGTGAAACTTAACACAGTCACACGCACCATTTTGTAACACAAACTAAATTCACTTATTTTATTTTACTTGTATGTTAGTTAGTCACAAAACTTCTACAGAATTCTGATAATAGCCAAGGCGGTGTTTTATGTGCTGAAGGCCTCAGTGTTTCCAACTCACCATGAGCAGATCCTGCTGCTCTGTTTTAACTTTTGATTTTCTGGAGCCCGCAGAGAATCAGAGAGAACATTCCTGGTATGTTTCTCTGACTTCCAGGCTTGGATTTTCCTTCCAGACATACACCAGTGTCTACTTACAAAAACACTTGCCGTAGGGTGATACTAAGCACTAGATTTATTTTAGAAATCAGAAAAGAAGAGAAAAAATATTCATGGCCAGTTTCATTTTTGAAACAAAAAATACCTTCCTGATATTATCAATCGGTCCATTTTACCATTATTTTTAAAAGTTAAAATTGTGATCCTTCTAGAGGCAGACGTGTCATTTTGTAATCACTCGCTTAGTAAAGGACCGTTGTGTTGTGTTTTGAGAAGACGTTATGTCCTACAGGTCCCAGTACAGACAGCGATGTTTTAAACAACAGGGGAGCTGGGCATGTTCAGAAAGGAACCGGGAGTGTCTTTCTTCGCCTTTGCCGGTAGCCAACACTTTTTGTGCCGTCGGTGATACTGCTGTTGAAAGGAACATCTGGGATTCATGTTACTCTCAGCTTTTGGAGGTGCTGCAGGGATCGTCACACAGATCCTGCCAAGCATCCCCCCGACTCCGACGCAGGCCCAGGACTGCAATGCCCGGGCTCTCTGTTCCGTGGCCGCCAGCGTGTGGGCCGCGTGTCCCAGACCCTGGGAGCACCAGGGAGGGGAGCGCGTCCGCGGAATCTGGCGCCTCCCTGCAGCGGCTGGCGGCCAGTGCGGTCCCTGGGTCTCTAGGGGAGCACCCTTCGCTAAGGCACATTTTCCATGAAGAAGGAGGTGCTGTTGGCTTGACTGCAAACATTCTGGGAAGGACGAGTGTAGACTGGGCTCTCCAAGAGCTCGGCGGCCGTGATCCACAAGGTAGCGAGCGTCCCCCTGCAGGCTAAGCCCCGACTGCAGGGAAGCGAGAGCCCCTTGCACTCAGGTATCCCCAGCACTTCCTGACCTCATCACAGATGCTCCCTGAGCCGTTAGTGACCCACTTCCCAGCACCACCACTTCTATCCGCTCAGGGTGCTGCAGCAGCCCACAGGTTTTCTTGGTATTGGGAGGGGCAGCCTCGAATGATAATGAGCACCTGGGACCTTCCCCTGTAGATCAGGCCAGGCTCATGCGTGACACTGAACGTGCACTGTTTCCATAGATCTGATGGTTTACTGCTGTCCAGGATCACACACCATCTTCTGGAAGCTTCCACTCAGCAGAGGCAGGCCGTGTCTTCCCACGTCTCCTACCCACCCCTGAGTACCACAGGCAGGCCTGGCCGTGCCCTGCGTGGTGGTGGAGGCCGCCGTTGCCTTGAAGTTTACAATCGTAGCGACTTTCTGCGGCGGTGAACACAGGCGCAAGAAACAAGACAGGCAATGGGGGCCCTTGAGGACTTAGATTCTATCCGGCCCACTTTATCCCATCCTTTAGATCCAGGCAGGATGTCCCATTAGCCTGAAACCTTGGGCCACCACTGTCCTCGGTGGCAGCTTTCTGTCTTAGACAGAAACCTGCTCCTGCCGCCCGAAGTCACAGGCAAAGCTCTCCAACACGTCTTAGTACCAGAGGCTCGGAAGTGTCTCCTCACACACACGCAACGTCTCCTTCTCCTTCTCTGGCAGGGGTTCACAGCATCTGGGGCTCTGATGTGACACGCGGTCCTGCCCCGGCCGTGTACCTTTGGACCAAGGCAGGAGGAGTTTAGTGGCACCGCACAGTATTTGACTCCCGTAGGGCGAATGTTTGCTTTCCTTCAGCCTGGAGGATCTGTACAGGGCATTCTGCCTGTGGGGGTCACTGGAAACAAGTCAGCTCCTTTCTGGGGCCCGGGGCCTCAGGGCGTCTCAGTCCTCGCCCCTGGAGCAGCACCTTGGACAGGTCTCCAGAGCGCCCTGTGGCCTCCTGACTGGGTGGGGCATCCCCGGCTGTCACCTGCGGCTTGGGGCACAGTCTTCTTTCCATCGTCCCCACATGCTGATGGGGATGCCATGTCTCCCTCCCAAAGGCCACCATCCACTGATCAATCTGGGGCGGGTGCTCCCTGGGTGGCAGCCCCTTCTGGACCCCCAGGACCCATCTGGGTTTCCTAAGCCTGGACCGTAGAGAGATCAATATATGCCAATATCATCACAGCCTTTGGATGCTTCTTGGGTTCAGGGTAAGAGGGAATCGCCGTCTATACAAAGCGCCCCATACTCCATGCACGCAGATAGAAGAGCCTTGATGACTTTTCACTGCCAGGAAACACCCTGATGGTACAGGGCCTCGGTGAGAATGATCGACTCCGTCTCCAGCTCACTTTGTTGGTTGAATGAGAACAACACAGTGTATTCCAACGGGCATCCTAATGATGTTATCATCTTGAAAGTTAAATGCACTGGATTTCATTTAGAGTAAAGAACCTGTTAGTTAGCTCCACCATCCTTGACTTTTCCCGTGGGCTGGATATCAGCGTGGGCCGATCGATGGTGGAGCTCGAGCAGATTTGGAGCTGTGGTGTTCTCGCTGCTCTAAAAACCTGCTTTTGTTTACACAAACTCACAGAAGGAGGGTGACCCGTGTCAGATGAGCCCGGACTGTGAGTGAGGGGACAGCAGACTGGGTGTCTTGAGGGTGTGTTTCAAGATAGGGACAAACGAGGGGATGGGGGCTTCCCTGGTGGTGGAAAGAACTACATAACCAAGGAGGAAGAGGGACAGGCATCAAGGTCACTGAGATCTCTGACTAAGAGCTAGCAGTGATCACAGTGATTTTTTTTTATTTTATTTATTTATTTTTTTCAGTGTTACAAGATTTATTGTTTTGCACTACACCCAGTGCTCCATGCAATCCGTGCCCTCCTCAATACCCACCACCAGGCTCGCCCAGCCCCCACCCCCTCCCCTCCAAAACCCTCAGTCTGTTGCTCAGAGTCCACAGTCTCTCATGGCTCATCTCCCCCTCTGGTTTCCCCCCATTCCCCCTTCCCTTCCTTCTCACAATGCCCTCCATGTTTTTCTTTATGCTCAGCACGTAAGTGGGACCACAAGGTAATTGGTTCTCTCTGCCTGACTTATTTCACTCCACATAATCTCTTCCAGTCCCATCCGTGTTGATACAAAAGTTGGGTGTTCATCCTTTCTGATGGAGGCATAATATTCCATTGTATATATGGACCATATCTTCTTTATCCATTCATCTGTTGAGGGCATCTTGGTTCTTTCCACAGTTTGGCGATTGTGGCCATTGCTGCTGTGAACATTGGGGTACACGTGGCCCTTCTTTGTACTGCATCTGCTTCCTTGGGGCAAATACCCAGTAGTGCGATGGCAGGGTCATAGGGTAGCTCTATTTTCAACGTGAGGCAGGAATCCATCAAAATCCTAGAGAAGAACATAGGCAGTAACCTCTTCGACATCACCCACAACAACATCTTT
>CM053607.1:2351846-2368156 GCA_028646535.1 Procyon lotor
ATGAACATTGGGGTCCATGTGGCCCTTCTTAGTAATGCATCTGCTTCTTTGGGGTAAATACCCAGTAGTGCGATGGCAGGGTCATAGGGTAGCTCTATTTTTAATTTCTTGAGGTATTTCCACACTGTTTTCCAAAATGGCTGCACCAGCTTGCAATCCTACCAACAGTGGAAGAGGGTTCCCCTTTCTCCACACCCTCTCCAACATTTGTTGTTTACTGTCCTGTTGATTTTGGCCATTCTGACTGGTATAAGGTGGTATCTCAGTGTGGTTTGATTTGAATCTCCCTGATGGCTAATGATGATGAACATTTTTTCATGTGTCTGTTAGCCATTTGTATGTCTTCTTTGGAGAAGTGTCTAGCCCAGATATGGACCCGCAACTCTATGGTCAAATAATCTTTGACAAAACAGGAAAAAATATCCAGTGGAAAAAAGACAGTCTCTTCAATAAATGGTGCTGGGAAAATTGGACAGCTATATGTAGAAGAATGAAACTTGACCATTCTCTTACACCACACACGAAGATAAACTCGAAATGGATAAAAGACGTCAACCTGAGGCAGGAATCTATCAAAACCCTAGAAGAGAACATAGGCAGTAACCTCTTCGACATCAGCCACAGCAACTTCTTTCAGGACATGTCCTCAAAGGCAAAGGAACCAAAAGCAAAAATGAAGTATTGGGACTTCATGAAGATAAAAAGCTTCTGCACAGAGAAGGAAACAGTCAACAAAACAAACAGGCAACATACAGAATGGGAGAAGATATTCGCAAATGACACTACAGACAAAGGTCTGATATCTAAGATCTATAAAGAACTCCTCAAACTCAACACTCACAAAACAGATAATCACATCAAAAAATGGGCAGAAGACATGGTAGAGATGACCTTTGAGCTACACGTCAATTTGGAGAAAATTCCCATATTGATAATATTAGGTCTTCTAATCAAAGAAATTAATACATCTCTATTTTCTTCATTTCTAAGGTCAGTTTTATGCATTTAGTAAAGAAGTTTTGCAAATCTTTTGGTACATTTATTCTTCGGTTTTTTAAATGTTACTGCAATAAAATTATTTTTATTAATTTTAATTTTAGATTTATTGGCTACTAGGACAGGTAAATATAATTAATTTTTACATATCAGACTTGTACCTGCAATCTTATTAAAATCACATATTTGTTTTAGTAGATTTTTTAGTAGTTTGAGTCATTTTTTTCCCTTCAGGACTTTTTAGGTGTAGAATCACGGTATCTGCCAGTACAGGTGTACTCATTCCTTTCCAAGCTGCATGGTTTTCTTGCTGCATTGCGCTTCCTCCACAATACTGGACAGAAGTGGGGAAAGCGGACACCCCTGTCTTCTGTGCTCCATGAGAACCAAGCACTTGTCTTTCTCCACTAAACATTCTGGAGCTGGAGGCTCTCTCTCGATGCCCTCTCTCCGGTTGCAAATTCTGTTGTTCCTTATTTCCGGAGAGTCTTTATCATGAATGGTAGGCATTCTGTGAAATGCTTTTCTGTAGAAGCACCTGAGGGAACTTGAGGGATAATGTGACTGCTGGAAAGCGTGACTTTGTGGTAGTTGTACAACTTTTCAAGTAGGCTCCATGCCGGGCACCCCCCGTGTGGGACTTGAACCCACAGCAGGGAGAGCGAGACCCGAGCTGAGATCAGAGCCCGACACTTAACTGCCTGAGCCACCCAGGCTCCGCGTACACTTCTATTATCACTCATCTCACTGTGCCCTGACACGGGCTGAACTGCATTTCATATAAAACACACCCCAGTAAAGCTGTGTAAAGGTATCCAGGAGGAAGGATAGATGAGAGGTGACTTCAGACACAATCATGGTGACAGAATGCTGCTCGAGCCCGCCGGTCGGGAGCCCCTGCAGGAGACTTCCGTTTTCCAGCATCGCCGCCCGAGGGGACACACAGGCCAGCCCAGGGGGCCCTTGGGAAGCACCGGGAGGTCGTGTGCACTTCAGAATGGAGGAAAGACATCCACTGCCTGTAAATTCTTGGCATATATGTGTCATTTCATGAAAAGTAATTTTAATACTCACTTATTCCCCATTAGCCTATATGAGATTGATGAACACATTTATATTTTCACAAAGGTGATTTTCAGTCCTTATCCCAGGGCCCTGTGCATCCTTAGCATGCAACAAAAATCTGTTTAACAAGAGAATGAGGGCTTTCTTTAAAATTAACAAGTCAGGAAACAACAAATTTTGACGAGGATGTGGAGAAAAGATAAAGGGGAGTATCCAGACAAAGTTCCTCTTACACTGTTGGCGGGAAAGCAAGCTGGTGCAGCCATCTGGAACACAGTATAGAGGTTTCCCCAAAAAGCTAAAAATAGAATTACTGTATGACCCAGAAGTTGCACTCTTAGGTATTTATCCAAATGATACAATGTAGTGATCCAAAGGGGCACATACACCCCAATGTTTATAGCAGTGATGTCCACAATAGCCAGACGTGGAAAGAGCCCAGATGTCCATCGACAGATGACAGAAAACAAAGAAAATGTGGTCCATATACACAAAGGAATATTACTCAGCCATCAGAAAGAATGAATAAGTACCATTTGCAATGAGGTGGATGGAACTAGAGGGTATTAGGCTGAGCGGAATAAGTCAATCATAGAGAGTTATCATACGGTCTCACTCATATATGGAATACAAGAAACATTGCAAAGGATCATAGGGGAAGGAAGGGAAAACTGAGTGGGAAGTCATCTGAGAGGGAGACAAATTATGAGAAACTCTTAATTGTACGAAAAAACTGAGGGTTGCTGTGGGGGAGGTCGGTGGGGGATGGGGCAATTGGACGATGGGCATTAAGGATGGGAAATGCAACTGATGAATTACTGAAACTAATGATGTACTATATGTTGGCTAATTGAATTTAAATAAAAAAAATAAATAACATCTCATAACATCAAATCACATCTTGAATTTGCCAAAACAAGAGCAAAAAAATGTGTATGACTTACCCGTCTTCTACTTCTAAGATATTGAGCCCATACCATGCAGTTGCATGACGCCCTGAACTTCGGGTGAACTCCACATCATAAAGACTTGCCCGCCATTTTCTCTTCCATTGGGCCAATGTTGCACCCACAAATTTTAAACAATCTGTACTATATCAGAGCTGGTAAAATGAAGTGGGGCCACACCCAGTCACAGCTTCAACATTGTGCTCTTCTGAATGAAAGGACCTGACTTCTGTCTGCATTCATCACTCATGCAGCGGGAGTCCCAGTCACCTGCAAGAACACGCAACGTGTAGCCCAGGGCCCCTGGGACAGCGCCTGGTTTCCGGTGCCCTGCAGGTGCACGCGGGCACTATTCCGGTGGCTGCCAACTCTTCCCTCCCTCACGTACACGAGCTTCCTGGGCTGCGGAACCTTCACGCTGCCGGGATTCGTGCTCTGAAAGGCCACATAGAGCTGTATGTACCCCAAAAACACACATTAAAGTAAAAGAGGTAGCAATCAGTTCCTGTATCATTTAGACCAAGTATCCAAAATACCCACTCTCATTTTTATCTGCATAACCACTCTGAGCAGACAGCAAATATTTGAATATACTAGTTCGTTCAAGCATGAGCTAAATCTCTCTCTACTCTCACCTCTGGAGCTCCTGACCATAATCTTCAGAAGAAAATTGTTTTGCCACATGTCTGATGAGCTGCCCCTGCTGTGAGCTTGTGGAAGGAAGGGTTCCCCACTCAGGACGGCTCCACAAGGGCTCTTCTTTTGGCTTTTTGACTCCTTTTTCACTTATTATTTTATGTCTTTGCAGCTTGAACCTCATAAGAAAACTCTCCCTTTGGGCACTTGGGGGGCTCCGTCAGTTAAGTGTTTAAGCCTCTGCCTTAACCTTATCTCAGGTCCTGGGACTGAGCCCCACATCGGGCCCCCCGCTCAGCACGGAGTCTGCTTCTTCCTCTCCTTCTGCTTGCTGCTCCCCCTGCTTGTGTTCTCTCTCTCTCTCTCTAATAAGTAATTAAATCTTTAAAAAAAAAAAAAGAAAAAGAAAAGAAATCTTTCCCTTTGATCAAATCTTTTATAATATTTCTTCAGGTGATAAAAAAAACTCTGTGAGGCGTGTATTTGCAGGTTTCCTATCTTTCAGATGGGTGGCAACCTCTTTTAAACAATGCGGGTGTGGTCCTCTGAGTCTGTCCTGGGAGGGACACAGCAGAGCTGTGTTTGTCTTGCTTTTCTGGGACAGGTCGATGTCCGAGCTGTGGCACCGCCCACGGTCTGCTCGCCGAGGGGCAGTGACTGCGGGTAGCCCCCCTTCTGCCTCTGGTAACTAAAAACAGCTCTGTGTGTTTTTCTCAAGTCTAACAGAAATAATGAACATGTTTAACTTCTACAAACAGAAAGAAATTTTTTTTTTTTAAAAAAGATCATTTTTATGAGGTTACGGACCTTGATCACTGATGCATAAGTTGAAGAATGAGAATGTGTTAAATTGCACTTTGAAACTGAGCTGGACAGATTCATTAAAGACGTTGTTAGGGCCAATTTCGATTTCTAAGAACCTCAAAAAACAAGCAAAAATACACAAAAGAGTGATTTTATGACATTTCAGGAAATTAGTAAAGTCAGGGATGAGGGAGTTACGTGTTCCTTTTATAAATAAATAACAGGGCTTTAGGTTTATATCGCTGTTATTTGCATACCAATTTGAGTTTGAATATAATATGCAAATTGAAAATACAGGTAGCCCAGAGAGATTATATCCTTGAGTTTTTATCGCATAATAAATCACTCCTAAATCCTCCCTAATGAATGGACGCCTGGTACTTTACTCCCTTAGGATGCATTAGCGCGGAAGTTTTATTTGGAGCTTGCGGTGGTGTGGAGCTGGGGCGGGGGGTGGGACGGGCTGGGGGACGGAGGGGGGCCGCCAGGACCCAGATCTGCCGGCTTCATCTGCCTTCGGAGCTGCTCGAGAAAGGCGACAGCAAGTAGCTCCGGGGGGCAGAGCAGCAGATGGAAATCAGGGCCTCTCCAGGTGCGGGGTGTGAGCAGGACTTCTGAGCCCCCAAGCCTCCCCTTCCTGCCACCAGCCAGCACCTGTTGTCCCTGGGGAAGCCGGGGGCAGGCGGGAGAAGGGGTGCACGTGCCCCGGAGGCGAGAGGAGGACAAGGCGGCGGGCGAGTCATAAAGGGCAGCCCCCTTCTGCTCGGGTGTCCCCAGGAGCAAGTGCTGGCGGCAGGCTGCCCGGCCCCCCCAGAGCCAGGGTGAGCCGGGTACGCTCTCCCCTTCTTACTTTCCACCTGAGAGCGAGTCTGGGACGACCACAGCGTCCTGCGGCCCCCCGCGTCTGCAGAGGCTGTAAAGAGGGACGGGCCGCCAGTCCAGGCGGCACCTCCCGGCTCGTGTTCGGAGCAAGCTCCCCTTCCCGCGTCAGGCTCTGCGGGCACCTCCAGTCCTGTGCCCACATTTCAGATGCCGCGATGGTGTGAAGCACAAAATGTGGAATGTGAACACAAGGGTGTGATTCCGAGTGTGTGAGAGGCACAGCCCCGTTGATAAATGGAAAATAGGAGCCAGTATCAGCCCCGGTTCGCCCTTGATGGGACCCCGGGTGGGGGCTTCTGTTCGTGCCGGCAGGTGCGTGTGGGGCCGCCCAGAAATGCCCGCGGGTCCTGTTGCCGAGCGGCGCTGGGCTCGGGGGCCGCAGAGACTCCTGCAAGCCTCCAGCTCGGCAGCCCGCTTGCTGGGAAGCAGTCCACTAGGAGCTCAGCAAGGGGAGGTGAGGGGGGGAGGGAGAGCCTTGCGCCTCGCGCCCTGTGGGGGTGGGCTGCGGGGCATGGGGCCCTCGGGACCGGCAAAGGGAGAGTTCGGCGGTAGTGCCTACCGTGCTTCTCATTTCCAAGACGTGTGGCTGGAACAAGCCAGGTTTCCTTATTTCTGTTTAAATAACCATCTGGGAATTATTAATTCCAAATTTAATCTGCATAGATAGAATGGTAACAGGAGGGTACCCGGAGTTGCACACTTTCTTAATTTTAAATGCTTTTTTTTTTTTTGCAAGGAAGTCATCCATCATTTCAGGCAAGGCCTTTGTGAGCCCTTCCCTGGCGGACCTGGCGGGGATCCTGCGGTCCAGGGCGCGTCTCTCTTTACATTGATATCAGGATGAAGGAAAACAACAAAACCACTGAGTGCCCCTGGCCAGGCAGGTCACGGCCACGTGGCTTCCTGGGTGATTCACCTCCCTTCTCTCCCGTGCTGTGTCCCCGGCCGGGCTGAGGGCTGAGGGGTCCTCTGGTGGCAGAGCGGACGGTTCCCTCCCCGGCTGTGAATTGGACGCGGACGGGCTCCTGGGCTCGGCAGGTCACACGACCTCGCAGGGCTTTGCTGTCCTGTCGTGCAGGCCAGAAGGAAGTCACCACTGCACCCGGCCCGTGACAGACAGAGACAGGGTGTGGGGGCCCCCGAGCACCGTGAGAGACTCCTCGACGGCAGTCAGGACCACAGGTGTGTGTCTAACTCCAACCTCTCCTGCCCTGGTGAGACTTCATCCACCTGCCAACTTGGCAAGACTTCCCGAAGGTTCAAAACAGAACAAATGGAAGGTGTGGGAACAGTCCTTGCTCGGCCCCGGCGGCTCCCATCTTGCCCTCACTAGCTCCGCGCCTTATCAGCAGGTCCCCAGTCACAGAATACCACACGCCGTGAGGCTTGACCAACACCGCCTTTATCTGCCACGGTCCTGGAGGCTGCAGGTTCGAGATCAGGGCCGGGTGGAAACCCTCGTGCCGGCTGGCAGATGGCCGCTGTCTCCCTGTGCCCTCCCACGGCCTTTCCCGGGAGCCGGTTCTCCGGGCTCTTCTTACGAGGGCACTAATCCCGCTCCTGCCTGCATGAGCTCGTCCAACCCTAGTACTTCCTAAAGCTCCTGCTTCCTGACACCATCACATGGGGGGCTGGGGGTTCAGCATATGAATGGGGGGAGCAGACATTTGGTCCATAACATGGGGCATGTTATGGCCTCCAGGCAAAGCAGAGGACCCCAACGCATGGGGTCACGGTCACCACATTCATGCCCGCAAGTGTCCCCCAGGTCCCAACCTCCATCTGGGGACAGCGCCACATCCCTTCCGTGGGCCCCCACATCCCACCCCTTCTCCCTCCTCCCAAGGACACTGCTGGCCTCCTCGCCAGACCTTGGCCTTGGCTGCTACCACCTGGCCTGCCGGCTGCCACAGGCACTGGCTGCTTCCTCGAGGCTGGCCCGAGAGGCAGGACCCTGGGATTGCTGAGGTCACCTGGTGGAGGCACCCAGAGCCCCCACTGCCCTTTATACCTCAGCTCACAGGCACCGGCCCCTCTGAGGCCATGGACCTCCAGGAAGGCCCCTGTGCACACGGGACGACCACTTTCGTGCCTTCCTCCTCCACCAGACTCCCAGCTCCTCCAGGGCTGGGCCCGGCCTCTGCAAGGCCACGGCCGTCTCAGGTGACTGCCGACGGGTCCTCTCCGGGCCCCGACCTGACTGCCCCCTCGATAGCGGTGCCCACAGGTAGCATCTCAACATAAAGATGAACAGCACATTTCGACCCTCAGGGTCAGAAATGGGCATCTCAAAGCTTCCCGACCCATTTAGGAGGTCTGACTTGGATTTGGAAATCACACCGCAGAGGAGGGTGGAATGTTCCCTGTGATTCCTCCCTCTCGGGAGGACTGGAGCGTTGGCAGCGTTGGAAACAGAGCCTCCACAGAAACCCTGCTGGCCTGCGAGCGTGCCGGCTGGCAGCGGGACAGGCAGATTTTATGTCAAACCCTAATAAAAAGGGGAGCCCCCACTGAGAACCTGGACAGTCCAGAGCAATATGATGACATGCACTTTTCTGAGTATACAGAATTGCATCCTTCTGCAAATGTTTGTTCCTTAGCCCCCCGGACTGTAGAAAATAAATATAATAAAAAAGGGCGGGGGGCGGGGGGAGGCCTTTTTCCAAAGAACATGATTATATTTGCAATGTGATTATATTTTGGAAATTGGATCGATTTCCAAACTTGATTATATTTGCAATTTTAGCCCTTCTGGGACTTTTCTGTAGCGGTGTGCCAATCACACCTGAAAATGAAAGCCTGGTGTACCCCCCAGTCACCCTCACGTGAAGGTGGTCCTGCCAGGAGGCTGGGAGGGCACAGCATCCCGGTGGCTGGCAGGTCAGCTTGCTGCCAAGGTCACGGTGGCTGGAGGCTAGCCCAGGGGGCTGAGAGCCTCCTCAGGCAAGCACACCCCCGAGAGAAGAGCCACATCAGGTCACGGGTTGGGGGGCTGAGCCAGAGCCCTTCAAGGGTGTTGGGGGCAAACCATGGGGCTCCTAAGTGTCAGCCCTGCCCGCCATGGTTATTTTTTCCAGAAGGACATTGTAAAGCTGTAAGTCACGTATCTTTTATGTCTGTTTTCTTTCCCTTCTCCTTCCAAACTCAGCTCCAAGTAGCGTGGAAAACAAGCCGGCAACTGTTAACTGGAAATCCCTGATGCCTCTAGCACGGAGGTCGATACATAAACATGATGTTTTTTTCAACCTTTGCAGGTAAACATGTTACCAGCTAAGATTTTTAAGTAACGAAAGAAAAAAAAGGGCAGGCTATAGATTTATGTGTGTTGTAACTATGAAACAGTTTTGAAATGAGAGCTTCCTTTCCAAGTTTTGACTCAAGGGGCTGGGAGGAGGGAGGCTGCAGGCCAAAGTCTCTAACTGCCCTTTGGGGTGAGCCCCGGCCTCCAGGGGTGGCTGGGGAGGCACATCTCAGTTCTGCACTTGATTTGTAGCTTCTGAAATTCACTTGACGTGAGGTGGCGGGACAGCAGAAGGGAGGCAGCGGGGGGGGGGGGGGGGGGGGGGGGGGGGGGGGGGGGGGGGGGGGGGGTGTCAGGAGAGGCGAGCCTGAGGTGTGAGCATCGAGGACGGGCCACCACCTGTGCTCCCGTACCCACAGCGACCCGAACCAGCAAAGGCAACAGAGGGAGGGAGCAGCAAGCCAACATTCTCTCCTCTCTCCCCGCCCCATGTAACTGCCCTCCACCGCCACTCAAATCCTCACACACCACTTTCTAGAATTTTCCATGAAGAAATGTCTCCGTGGCCAAACGCAGTGCTTCATATCACTGTCCATGTGTCTCGTCCAATTGTGTTCAGGACGGAGACAATGGCAGACAGACTCTCAGCAAGAGCCCAGCTTGCAATACTGCGGAGCAGAGAAAATGAGATTAGAGACATGTGTCTAGACAGCATATTTAAACAACCAGAAAGGAAACACAGATGCCTCCGGCTCCCAATACCAGTGCTACGTGGCTCTGTGCTCTCTGCTGCATTTTCCTTCCTGATTTCCTCTGGCGAGAGCCGCTTGGAGGCTCTTGTTTCCTCTGCTTCTCAGAGTTAGTTCTCATCAGTACCCTCCCATGTCCCAGCCGGTCTCAGGATTTAAAGGCTGTCTTCCATCCTTTAAACCCTTTTGGAACAACCACGTTGTTCCAAACTGTGCAAAAGTCTTTTCCTCTGGACCTCCCTAACCAAGGATGACTTCTTTCTCTCGCCTTCTGACAGCCCATCCCTAAAACTCTGCACCATCGATAAAGACCTACAGAGAGGGACAAGCACTGAAGAGTGAGCAGCGGGCCCAAGGACAGGGAGACCCGAGCAAGCTGGTCCCTGGAGGGACACGAGCGAGGGCTGTTGATGGCCCAGCAACGAGAAGAATCAGGGTCCTGCCCACAGCGCCACGTTCACCTCCTTCCTGGATATTTTTATTCATGGGGAAAAAGTTTTCTCTAAGAAAAGCGCTGAGGACAAACATAAAGCCCACAAATGGATGCGCCCACGGTCTCCAGTCTGACAAGCGTCGCCCCCTCGGCCACACGCTGCCTCCCATCTGTCCCTTTGCCGCCCCCTCCCCCCAGCAGTGGGACATCTTCACACCTCAGCAGGCACCAAACTCTGGATTCTTAACTTTGAGAAGGATCCCATCCAATTTGGCTGAAGCTTGTCAAAGGCTGAGAAGAGAGAACAGGGCCAGAAATAGAAGTCTCAAGAACTTTTGGGAATAATAAGACGGAGGGCTGCAGATGGTGAGATCTTTTTCAACCCCGTGATTAATTCTTAATGAACCTTTACGTTCCCGCAAACAAAACTGAATTAACTCGTGTTCCTTCATGGAAGAGAGAAGCAAGTCTTCAAAGGAAACTGCTCGGTTGCTTTTGGCTCATGGAACAAAACAGCAAAAAATCAAAACAAATGTTAATACAAGCAGTACTAACTCAGAAAGTAATTGAATTCCAAAAGCTCATTTTAAGCCATTTGTGAGGAATTTTGACCAAAAGCCATACCCTATTCTGTCCATTTGTCCATTGGTGTTGGGTTTTGCATCCTGTTAGAAGCTCAGATTTGCCATTTCCACACTCACAAGGCTCCTTTTCCCTTCCGTGTGCTTAGCAACTCAGGTACTCTAAAGAGAGAGTCCTGTGGGAGGCACGCCTAGGGCCTTATGGTACAGAAAATGAGGTTATTAAGAGATAGTCACTTTAACTAGAGATGAGGATACCTGTTTTCAATACAGTGGGAAAAGCAAGGAAGTCGGGGTCATAGAGGCTGGCATTTTCGTCGTTGATCCTTGCCAAGGCTCTGGGAGGTAGTTGCACGCCCACTACTTTAATTGCCACCCAGGTAATAATACCTATCTCTTGGGGCTCAGGTGGCACTGGGCATTATAAGAAATGCATTAAGGATGGCACATACTGCGTGGAGCACTGGATGTGGTGCATACACAATGAATCTTGGAACACTGAAAGAGTAAAATTAAATTTTAAAAAAAGAAACGTATATATGTGATAAGCCAGCGTAAAAACTTTTATCAAGAAGAATATTCAAAACACAATTGAAATAGCCCCTATTAGATTAAAATTGCATTGAAGGGGACATGTGTTTCTGACAATCTGACCTTCTAAACCCAAACCTGTAACAATTATAATGACAGTTGTCACTTACAGAGAGCCTAAAAACAGCTCGAAGTGATTTACATAAGCTAACTTCTTGCACTTCAAATGAGAAAAGGAATGCCGTAATCTCAGTTTACAAATGATGTAACTGACACAGAGAATTTACAAAACTCCCAAAGCTTTCTACGTCTGCTCAGGGGTGAGCCTGGGAGTGAAACCAAGGCTGTAAGGCTTCGAGTTCACTGTTAGCTGTGATGTTATATTGTCTTGCTGATCAAGTAGGAAACAGGTAGAAATGCTGGGTCCACTATAGTGATATGTGCTGGAATATACAGATAAGGTATCAGAAAAGCAACAGAAATTTCCAGCAATGCTGACATGTGGGCCCCGAGAAGGAAGGTACAAGGAGCATCCATTGCTAAAGTCGTCTAGAAGGGATGAGAAATGGGGAGACCAGGCTGTGTGTGGGGGCAAATGTGTGTAAGAAAAGCCGTGGGTCAACATAAGGTCCATGACATCATGTCAGGAACCTCGCAGAATCACATATTCAGTAAAACTGGAGGAGGAAAAGTCTGCTGATTAGTTCAGAAAGCAAGCAATTAAGCTTTCTTGCTTTGACCTGCAGAGGCTTTGAGAGGAATGAAAGTGCTTCCAAAGAATATGGAATGTGGGGCAGCCTACTGGTTGGAATTTATACTACCTCTTTCTAAAAGGTCGTGCATTGGCACATAAGTGGTACATAGCCAGACCCTTCTGACAACCAAACGGAACCACTAGAACCACGTTTTAAGGACCTACCTTCAAGCCAGTCTACCAAGGATTACCAGCCACAAGGGCCACCCAAGACGAATCCACAGACCAGCACACGAAAGGAAAACGGGCCATGACAAGAGTCAGAAGACACAGCCAGTCACATAAGAGGTCCAAGAACGTCAGGTGGAAGAAAGTGGGAGAGAGCCCCAGGACGCGAGAACATTCAAAATGGTCCAGGGCATGAGGGGCATATGAGATAAAGCCAAACACCAGGCAGACATGAAAATCACCCAGGAGTTGAAATGGAAAATTGAGGAAATGGGGGAAGTTACACAAAGCAGAAGAGAGATATAAGGAACTACAGAATTGCTCTAGGGATTTACTCCACATTATCTTAAGGCTTGTTTTAGAGGCCAAATGAAACGGTATTTACATAATGCTTTGAAAATTCTAAATAGTGAATAACTCCAGTTAAATTATATATATAATTATATATAATATAATAACTATATATAATAAATATATGATATACTAACTATAAATGTATAAAAATTATATATAACTATATATAATGTTATATATATGTATATATGTATTATACATATATATGTATTATTTATATATGTATAATATATATAATAACCATATATATAATTTCCAAACAGAAACACAAAGATTTCTTAGCAAAAATGAGGGACCAAATTATTCTTAGAGATTCCAAAAGGATTCCAAAAGAGAAAAAAGAGAACATGAGAAAGAAGAAGCAGTCAAAATATAATGGCTGGAAATTTCTCAGAATTAAGGAAAAACCTGAATTCTCCTAAGCAGAAATATCAATGAATCCAGCTGACGAAATTAAAGATGTATACACGTAGAGACATCATAAAGAAGCTACAAACTCCAAAAAGAAAAAAAAAAAGCTCTTAAGTCTGTCCAACAACAGAAAGAAAAACAAAGTTACTTACATAGTGAAAATTTGCCTGATAAAACATTTCTCAATATTAATAGAAATCATATGATAATGAAATAATCTATTATTGAATTTAAATATTCATTTTTATTGAATATTGAAAGAAATATTGAAAGAAATATTGAAATTTTGAATTTCAAAATATTGAAAGAAATATTGAAAGAAAGTAACCTGCTTGGAATTCTATATCCAGCTAAAGTATTAGCATTATTTAATAATAAGTGTTAGATAATGCTGTTTTCAGAAAAAGATTGAGGAATTTCACCACTAACATGCTCTATAGAAGAGTAAGATGAAAACCCTTTAAGGAAGAAGAAAACTAAAGCTAGAAAAACTGCAGGGAGAATAGTTAGTTGGTCAATCTAAATGAGCATCGTCTTTCTAATGCAATAGAAATAATGATGGCTAGATTTTTTTATGCACTATGATGAAAAACAGTTAAGGCAGGAGGGCAGCGGTCCAAAGTATTGTTAGATCGCTGATGAGAAAACTGTAGAGATGATGGTTAACTTTATATTTTTGGTTAAGTCAGTTATATGTAGTAAAATCTTGAGTGTGATCACAAAACTTGTAATGATTAAAGGAATCAAGTGGAATAAAGAATATTTGACCAGTAAAATAGAGGAAAAAGGAGAATAGAGAACAAACTCACAGAAATAATGGGCGATTTTAATACTCTTTTCAGTTATAAGGATACAGTAATTGTATACGTTGTAATTGACTAGTTTAATTGAATGAAATATCCATCCACTCCTGTCCTCATTTATAATTGTTTTGAACACATACAGAACCATTGTAAAAACTGGCTTCTATTGATGAGTGAATCTCATCAAATACTAAAGAATGTCTATCATAAAGAAGACATATAACAAGAATAGGCACTTTAGAATAACAAGCCTGAGGAGAAAAATTTTGTGAAAGACAAAGAGAGAGACTTAGATGGCGAGACCCAGGTCGCTTACAAGGCGCGAAATTAGATCAGCATCAAACTTCCATCCACAAGGATGATGCTAGCTAGAGTGACTGAGGGGTAAGGTCCTCAGAAGTTTCCAAGTCTTTGGAAAGAATCACTTTAATCTCAGAACCCTACTTCCTGCTAACATCACACTCCAGGGTAAGAGCTAAACACTTTCTGAGTGTAAGCAAACCTACAGAAGCTTCACAAACCTCATACCCTCTCTGGAGGAGTCCCTCAAACTTTACTATAGCAAAGCACAGAATGGATACAATGTAACGGGAGAATGTCAGACACGAGAAACTGTTGCATGTGGCTGAAGAAAGCAAGACAACTGATACTTATCTGGCAAGAAGTTCCCAAAGGGTTACATGGGAGAGAAGGTGGGAACAGAGAAGGAACAGCAGTGGGAGCTGGCTCTTGCCTCGTCAGAGGGGGAGGTGGAAGCCAGACATGGATAAAATACATTTATGGAACCGACATTTAAGGATAACCCAGAAAAATGTAAATAGGATTTGTAAGTTCAACACTACTTGAATAAAAATCGGAAGAAACTCTGCACTCCAAATGCACTCCACATGGAAATAAACTGAACTACACAAGTCAGTTCTCCATGAGTCGGAGTAGACAGACACAGCAAATGGCAGTTATACCCTCAAGAACTTCACCTTCAGAAAGAGATTATAAAATATTAAATGTTTAAATTTATTGATGTTTTTAAAAAGTCTAGAGTTCCTGATATAAGTTCAGGCCAAAAGGGAAAAAAGATGATTTTAAAAAGGAAATAAACAGCCCTTCGAGCCCTGAAAAATATGGCCACCCAAGAGAGTGAAGAAGGTAGTAACCAGCAAGTTTGATACACGTGAAAGAGACAGGAATTAATTGGACGGTAGATACTCAGAAATCAGCCTGAATTAGACACGGAGGGAGGGAGAGATGGATATTTATGAAAACAACTCAAGTTAATGGGAGTAGGAGGTTTATCACATTACTAATAGAATCTGGGGTCTGAGTCATTTTTCCAAGAAGTAGTAGCTAAATATTTTTCAGACCCGAAGAGGAGCAGGTTGAGGAACAGTAACAAATCCCAAGCAGAATAAATGAACCAAACACACACATAAACGTGCTGTTTTGTGATTTTGTAACATCAAATATGAGGAGAAAAGCCTACAGGACAAAGAGAGAGAAAGGGAGAGCTTACATATAAAGGAATGACAATTTACCTGGCCTCAGGGTCTTCACCAGTAACAGAGGGCTGAGGGTATAGAACTGCCAAGTTAGGAACCAGGAATGTCAAGACACAGAGAAATGATCACTAACAGACTCTCACGGAGTGGCTTTTAGTAATTGAAGGAAATCAGTGATGAGGAAATTGAATTCACAATGAGGGAGCCAGCTGCTAGAAATACCCTTGAGCAGTGAAAACTGGCTGAGATGTTAGTTTGGCTAAACAGGTATCGACTGAATGGAATAGTGGGGCGATTCAATGCATCAATGTTTTCCGGTGTGAAATGATCGAGCAGAATAAAACCCACCATGCCTGTCCCCGGCCACCTCCCTGTCGTCACCTCCCACCCGTTCCTCTCATTTGCATCTTTCCGGCCACACAGGTGTGTGTCCCGCTAATGAGCTGTGGCATTTGTGTGTGTTGCTTCCTACATTCTCTGAGTTTCATTTCCCTCCGCTATAAAGTGGGTAATAGTAATCACTGCTCCCAGAACGTCCAGAGGACTAACAAGGCTCGGGGAGCCCTTACAAAGCACAGAGTGGATGTTAGTTTGCATCTGGTGTTTCGAATTCTTTGAGACCGCCAATATCCGGCTCCTGGGAGATGTGCCCGAGCACAGGGCCCCCGCCCCTGGCCGGCAGGCACTAGGTGCTGTCCAGCATGTGGGGAGGCACAACTTTGTACCAGCAGGAAGAGAGCCCAGCCCAGTAAACGGCACAAAAGCCTCCCTTTAAGAAAACCTATCATCTTAGCAATTCGGGGTCTTTTCTGGTTCCATACAAATTTTAGGATTGTTTGTCCCAGCCCTTTGAAGAAAACTGGTGGAATTTTGATCAGGATGGGATTGAAAGTATAGATTTCTCTGGGCAGTATAGACATTTTAACAATGTTTATTCATGAGCATGGAATGCTTTTCCACCTTTTTGTGTCTTTTTCAATTTCTTTCATAAGCATTCTGTAGTTGTTGACACTACAGACAAAAAAAGAGTTCTATAAAGAACTCTTCAAACTCAACACTCACAAAACCCATAATCACATCAAAACATGGGCAGAAGACATGAACAGACACTTCTCCAAAGAAGACATACAAATGGCTAACAGACACATGAAAAAATGTGCATCATCTTTAGCCATCAGGGAGATTCAAATCAAAACCACACTGAGATACCACCTTACACTAGTCGGAATGGCCAAAATCAGCAAGACAGGAAACAACAAATGTTGGAGAGGGTGTGGAGAAAGGGGAACCCTCTTCCACTGTTGGTGGGATTGCAAGCTGGTGCAGCCACTTTGGAAAACAGTGTGGAGATTCCTCAAGAGATTAAAAATAGAGCTACTCTATGACCCTGCAATTGCACTACTGGTTATTTACCCCAAAGAAGCAGATGTATTACTAAGAAGGGCCACGTGTACCTCAA
>CM053607.1:2368256-2396822 GCA_028646535.1 Procyon lotor
GCGGAGCTCACCCGGTGGGGAAGCAAATATCTTCCCCCAACAAGGTCATGCTAACCTTGCTTTCTGAAGCTCAAATGAAACAATGTATTCAGTGTAGCCTTCCCACTTTCAAAAGAATCCTAAACACTTTGTGCCTACCAGGAATAATTGTAGATGCTGATGAGCATTTATTAAAAAGGAAAATTTTGACATGAAATAGAAAGTTAGAAATTGATACAGGGAAGGAAAGAGATGAGGAATATAGGAGTTGGTGGAGGGAATATGTTGACTTCTCTTCATCCTCTTTTGTGTTTTTTTAATTTTCTTTTTTCAGTGTTCCAGGATTCATTGTTCATGCACCACACCCAGTGCTCCATGCAATCCGTGCCCTCCTCAATACCTACCACCAGGCTCGCCCAACCCCCCACCTCCCACCCCTCCAAAACCCTCAGTTTGTTGCTCAGAGTCCACAGTCTCCCGTGCTTTGTCTCCCCCTCCTATTTACCCCAATTCGGTACTGAAGTTTTATGATGCCATAGAGAGGTTCAGGCTCTGATGCACACACAGGTAAACGTGAGTGCACAGGCACACGTACTTTACTTGTGCTGAGAAAGAGATAATGCATTTGTATGATGAAATTTTAACTTCCTCATAAAGGCAGTAACATCTTGGCCATTGTATGCTAATTTATAACTTTTGATTATTCAACAGGATTAATCGAAGCACTGCCAGGGAAGAAAGACATTACTAACAAAATAACCATGCATATAAATTTGCAGGCTTAAGATAGCAATTTTTTTCAGACTCTCTCAAGCATATTCAAATTACCCAATTGCTTGTCAACAATTGATATATGCTAATTAAAAAATAAATCAAAGCTCTTTGTTAAAAGTATCAACCGGTGTAATTTACATTTCTTTAAAACATTCAATAGTTCAAGCTCTCCATTGATTTCTTTAATGAGATTTCGCTGACTCTAGTTGACTTACACACACATACATATGCTTACATCTACACCCAAGTGTGCAATCAACGAAGGGGGGGGGGGACACGACACTTCCCAAACCTCTAACTTGTGGGACTTTCGGGTCTCAACGTAAACAATGATATTATTATTTCTTTTCACTTTTTAAAATTCTTTTGCTTTTTTGCTTTAGGGAGAATGACTCATTGCTATTGTTTGGTTATAGGATACAAGTATTCTTTAATGTTGACTCTTTTGACATCAGAGGTGAATCTCTGCTTTATTCTGTACCCCAATGTAGTTAGAGCTTTGGATTTGACATTGTGATAGAATTTGGGAATATTATTTGAAAAAACACCAATGAAAGACAGAATCCTTGAAACGGATGTATCACTGGAAGGTCCAGTGGTTTCCAATGTATGTAGGTGAGCTGTCCTTAGGACAAGGGCATCACTTAAATACAATGTAGCCAGAAGGCACGCATATAGCTTTACAAAGGCAAGTTAGCCTCCTGCTTTCTTCCTGTTCTCAATTTGATGGGAAAACAATTCCTTGAAGTTCAAGAAGATTGCTGAGGAATCTTTCTACAGCTTGAAATGACCATCCTGGCTTTGCCTATTTACACTTTTATAATAGTTCAGTGGTTTGGGACCATTTTCAAGATTAAGGCAGATCCGTGGCTCATGACTTTCACCGAAAGGAACAAGCCAGGAGCTTCCTATTAAACAGAAGCTTCTGTAAACAGAAGACTGAGTTTTAGGAGACACTTACTAGTGATTTGAAGACTAACTAGCTGTGACCCAGATGCTTGAGGTTAAGATTCACAAACATCGAAAAGCTAAGAATGCACACACCAGACATAAAGAGCAGAAGACATCTGGCGACGGGGCCACAGAGAGGCAAATGCTTTAAAAAGGAGAAATTGTCCAAAACTAAATGTGCCTCAGAGGACAGCAGCTGGCACTTTTCCTGGCTACTTAAAAAAAAAGGGATGGAGCCCTGTGAGCCCGAGCAGTACAAATTGGAGGGAAGAATGTGTGGGAAAGGGTGAGCTCAGTAAGATAGGTGTTTTCTAGCATTTCTCAATAGTTGGTTCTCAATAGAGAACCCACGCCCCACTGCATGTCCCACTCTGTCCAATAATTGGTTCTCAATAGTTGCTGGTGAGGTTTTCTGCAAGACCATATCATGTTTTAGTTTATAAAGCATTGTACACACCACTCCTCTCCATCTCAATAGTCAAGAGCCCGGCCGAGAGGGCCTTCCAAGGCCTTATTCTGAAGTCGAAGGAGAAACCACCGCAGGAGGAAGGAAATTAAGGTGGCTTCAACATCAGAAAGTCAAGATTTTCCACCTTGTTTGCCACTTACTGGCTGAAGGGCTGAGCCACTAACACAACTCGATAGGTCTTTATGTTATTTATTGAGCACGCCACGTGTCAAACACAACATTGGAATGCTCAGGAGGGCTATCGTTTCACCGGGGGGCTTGGGAAAATCCCATAGCCTCTGAGACATAGACATTAAATTACTGAGTCTTCCAGGTAGCCAAAATTGGCACAAACTGCAGAGAGGCTAAAATGATAATTCTGGTGGGTAATGAGAAATTATTCTATGCCAGAAACTGAGCTAAATGCCTTACTAATTCCGTCATATTTAATACGGAGACAAGCTTGGTCGGTGTTGCCCGGGGAGGAGTGAGCGGCAGGCAGCAGGAGGTGGGATGCCGGCACCTCCTGTAGTACCCGTGCCCTGGTCCCGTAAGGCAGGGAGCTGTCCTAGCAGTTCCTGCCTGCGGCATAGCCTTCTGGTGCCTTCTGATGGCCCCTGGCACCGGCATGCTCTCGGACGCCCGGAGAACGCAGGGACCGTGCACCCACGCCGTACTGGCTTCCAGGCTTCCCCGAGACAGGCAGCTGCAGTTGGCCCTGAGCCATGCTCCTTGCGGAGCACACAAGGCAGACTCTGTCACCATGACCATTTTTCTAGGGGGGACACTGAGGCTCAGAGCTAGAACAATCTGTGCCGGGTCTGCGGTGGGCTGGTGGCAGAGTGGGGGTCACCTCCCATCTGTCTTTGACTTTGTCCTCTAATGCTAAGGCGGCCCCCCCAAGGATAACATTGTATGGGGTACGTCTTCATTCTTTCCAGAAACTTACTTGAATCTGAAATTAGGTTTCCTGAAATTTCAGAAGGAAACATGATTCAGGAATGATGTAACTTCACAGAAGGAACATGACTTTGGATCAAGGCAATGTGACATTCAGCCGGCACTGCTTTCTTTATCTGTCTGTCCTTGTCCTGCTCACTTCTGTTTATTCCCACAGATGCAGCTTCTCGGTGTGGGATGCTGCCCCGTGGGAACCCTGGCTGTGGGTCTCGGAGCCCCTGGGGACCAGTCCTGGCCCCTCGGCTGCAGGGAATGGCCCCCCTGTCCCCATGAGCCTGCCTGGTGTCCCGGGGCGCACGGCTGGGACAGACCCTGATGGGGAGCAGGGCGTGGCTGGCTGGCCACTGTGGGGTCACCCTAGCAGCAAACGGGTTTGCGGTGACCAGTGGACCGTGGCTCTTTGGTTGGGTTTTCCAGTCGCTCCGCTGTGTGTTGGGAGTTCAGACAAAAACAGCTGAGATTCAAAAACCATGCCACTGTCTCCCCAGGGTCTTCTCCTGTGCCCCTTTGACAGTTGTAGCTCACCGGTGCACCTCACGTCATCCCGTCCTAAGCCCCGGATGCGGGGCAGCAAGCCGGGTGGGGACTCTGCAAGCGCGAGGGCGAGGGCGCGGTGGGGCCCCTCAGTTTCGTTGTTCCCGCCCTGGTTTCTCAGGCTGCCAGCTTTCTCCTTTTTCAGAGCAGCTTACCATCTGCCCTCCTATGTTGGGGAGCCCCTGCCTCACACTCGGCACACCCCCCGAGTAGGAGGACAGTCCTCGATGCTCCCTTCCCCACACTCCTTCTGGTCCCAGTGGTGATGACCGTCCAGACGCCTGGGGTGTCTTCCCTGTGGCCTCTGCCACCTCGAGGCCCCACTGCATGTTCCCCTGTGTCCAAGCCTCCCGGGCGTCCCGCACTGACACTGCCATCCCTCCACGGGAGGCTCCTCTCTGCTGCCTCATTCCACACTCTTGCCACTGTCCTCCTACCTCGGCGGCTGCTGCTCGGTGGCTGGGTGGGTCCTCTCTTTCCTCCAGTCCTAGGAATTCCACTCCTCAACCTCTCCTTGCCCAGCCAGTCATGGGGGGGACCTGTCATGGCCCTGAGCCCGAGTCTGGCGCCGTTAGCTTCTCACCCAGAGCTCCTGATGCCCGTCTCCAGCCCCTAGAAGTCCCGATGTGGGCATCCCACAGGTGTACCCGAGTGAACGGTCTCCTGCTGGATGTGGCATCTCGTGTGACCTCAGCACGGGCACACCACAGCCACGGGACCACACCTATGAGGCAGGAACCCAAGTCCTTCCTGACCGCCGTCTTCCTCACCATCCGCGTCCAGTGAGGGCGCCCAAGGCAGATCCTATCCCGAGAGCCCATCGTTACCTTCCTGTTTTCCTCACCTCAATTCAGGTGGATGCGAGCTCCATTCGGAGTATTGCAAAGCCTCCTGAGCAACCTCTCTGCCTCCACCTGGCCTTCTCCACCTCGCCTAACACTGTAGTCTGCATGTTCTATGGAAAACACCCTTCTCCAAAAAGCCTCCCGTGCCTCCCCACAGCCTTCAGGGGCTGGCTCTCCCTTCCCTTCCCAGCCTTTCCTCTCCACCTGCGCACATTTCACCCATTTCCGGTTCCCACTGAGATAGTTCCCTTCGTTCCTTTACCTTTCGGCTTTTCCACAAGTGAGAGCAGGCTCTCCCAGGGCCCCTCCCTGGTTCGGTCATTGCCTGATATGTCAGGTGCCCCCTTCCTGTCCCTGCATCACAGGCTGGGGGAGGAACACCTCCTGCCAGCCCCCAGCCCACGGGAGCAAATACCCCGCCCCCAGCAGCATCCACACTAGAGAAATCACCTGTTCATTTGTCTGTGTCCATGAAGAATTTCCTACTCCTCCCAGAAGTTCACTGACATGAACGTGTTACTAGGATCGCAAACTTTTCACGTCTCATTTTAACACCCGGCCAAAATCCCATCACCTGGGAGTATTATGATTTAATCAGTTATTTTAAAGTACAGTCAAGGTGGAAAGATGATGCTTATATTAGAAAGTTTTAAGGTGGGCACAGATGCCTGAGATCTTGCGCTCCATTTCACATCATTCTGAAATGTTTGTATGTTAGCCATAGAACCTCCAGTTGTGTTTATGGAATAATTTTAACCACATGCTTGATTTCTTGATAACTATATGGGGACATATAAGAAAAAAATCGTTGTCAAAAGTTAGGAGCCTATCAAAATGGCCAAGCTTTCCAAGCCACTGAAGGTTGTATCAATGGAGGCTGAGTGTCTATTCATGGAAATTACTTGATGACGACATTTGGGCCTGATAGACCACATCACCAGTATTGGATGCTGCCCGGGAGGCTCTGTTTTCAGGTGGGCACTGATCCACAGAGATGATGCAGAAGGTCCAGTGACCATGGGAGATCTGGACACCCTTTCATAGGAACAATGGTTGAGGAGATTGGAGGTTAAGGAAGATATGGACGTGAAATATGCATACAGAAAAGAGCACACAGCTTAAGTGGATGGCTAGATGAATTTCACAAATGAAGACAAGCACCAGGGCCAGGATCCAGACATTGCCAGCAGCCGGAAGCCCTTTGCTGTTCCCTTGCCCCACTGTGACGGTCTCAGAGGTTTCTCGGCATAGAACGGCCGCGGCTGTGTGTGCTTGGCAGAAATGGCATCATGTGGCGTAAATCTTTTTGCATCTGGATTCTGGTACTCAGCATCGTGCTTACAGAATACACCATTGTTATGGGTACTGGTGGCTGGTTAATTCTAAAACCTGCACACGTTCAACCTTGAAAAGAACACTCTGAAAACACCTGAAGGACGGCCACGCAGCGGAGGGATCCCCCATTCTGTGAACTGCAGTCAAGTCTGAGGAACCGCTCGGAGGAGACCGGTGTTGGCTCAGTAGGTGTGGGGGATTCCTGTGGTCATAGGGCCAAGTAGCGGGGAGCTGGTCTCCGGGACAGTTCATGTTCTCCATGCCTGGTCTAGATGATTTTGTCAAGGATGCTACAAAAGGGACTCCGGGGTCGGGGTGTAGATTAGACTCCAAGTTCCCTTCAAACTTGAAGATTCTGGAATTTTCCACATAGAACCCTTTTCTAGAGCATCTACTCACATGATGGGAGAGATAGAACGAGTGCGTCTGTGCGTATTAGACACCCCTTATGTGCCACATTAGGTCGTCATGCATCTGTTCAGGGCCTCTTGGCCAATTGTTCCATCCTGGCCCTCACTGTCACACCATTTCATCTCGTGTGGTTTCCAGCCATTTCCTTGTGGACACAACCCAGGAGTCCTGTGCCTCATATCTCACCTGCCGCCTGCCTCAGCATTTCCTGGGATGTGCTGAGTGCCCACACGTGTCCAGCCTGAGTACAGAGGTAAGTAATGCCTTATGGAGAGAATTTGTCACCAGTGAGGGAGCAAACTAGAGGATGTATTATCTCTCTTTTCTCCTCCGGAAAGACTGTTCTGAGAATAAGTCATTTATATGGCCTCTGGGAAGACGGACCCACAGTTTGAGTAAATGGCCGCATTTAATAAAAATGGCGGTCGGTTGGATGACACAGTTTTGTATTGCCCACTCTTGCTTCCTGGCACTTACGATTAAGTAGTAACACAGAGGGTCCGCTGTCCGAGGCCAAGACTCTGTGCATCCTTTTACAAGATGACGTTAGCTGGAGATACAGAGACAAAACAGCTAAAGGACACTGGGGACAGAGAGGAGATGGTTAATTCTCACTGGGAAGATTAAAAAGACTTCATAGAAAAGGACCAAAAACATCTACAAGTTTAGATGTGCAAGTAAATGTCAGCACCCAAGAAGTCAAGTCAAGCAGGATGCGAGCCCGAGAGTGGGGTCTGCCATGTGCAAGCTGGGCCTGCTGGTGCCCTCACCTTCTTTATGTGGCCACGGAGGGACTAGCTTCAGGATGGCTGCTGAGAAGCTGGTCTTACTGCCTCCCCCGGGGCCGACATGTTTCCTGATATACGGGGCATGTGGGGCCTCATCCCCAGCACCAGCCTGAGAATGTTAGCGGGTGCACCCCAGTCACATGATGGCAAACGCCCGATCCATGGGGTTTCATGACCCTCGCGATGGTTAGAATCTTTTACTGGCTTCCCCATTTCTTAATACTCACACATTCTCGAGCTTGGAGCCCAGCCATAGCTTGTGGGTAACGAGCAAGGGCAGTGAACATGGACCATGTGTTTGTCTTCAGGCACATCACCCCCCTGGAGGAAGGTGGATGGGACACGATGTTTCCACTCGGGCTGTTCGGTCCTGAAGTCCCATTCAATTCTCCTTGTAAGAGCTAGCAGGCAGAGTGGAGGTTGCCCAACATCTACTGAGAGATCACAGATTTTCTGTCTGGGATGGCGCCCAAGAGGCCAGGCTGCCCTCGTCAGAAGAGAGACAAGAATGCAGAGCTTGGTGACCGCAGTCATGGGGAGGTGGTGTGAGCAGCTGTGGACAGTGGTCACCCACTGCGACTTCCTCCCGGTTGGACGCCAGGTTAGAATCATCCTGACATAAAAGAGCGACCCAGGAGGTTCTTAAAACTACTGCTCAGTCCTTTCATTTTCAGAGACTGCTGTAGGTAGGGATGTTATAGCTTCGGCCCGTGTGGAAACAGAGCTGAAATCAAAGAAAGACAGGGTCTCTGGCCTTGGGGAGCTTCTAGGTGAGGCGGCGGCCGATCTTTTTGTTTCAAGGATGAAGGTCCCTTTTCTTCTTTAGTCTCTGCAGTTGAATTATAAATGATAGATGCTGCTGGTGCGCACTGAATCTCAGACCTGGAACAGGCGTTTTTCTCCACCCAAGGGCCCATATGTCCCGGGAAGTTGTCTAGAAAATAGTTTCTGTTCTCCACCCTACCCCCATCCCCAGGAGAGTTTCCATAATTTCTCAGATTCCGTTGATTAAAAAAAAAATGCCATTTCTTTATCTGACATGTCCTCAATTTTCCCCCCTAATCCATGTGCCTCTGTGCGCGTGTGTGCGTGTGTGTGTGCGCGCATATATTTTTTATCAAAACTAATTTTATGCAAACCAAGAAGACAAGGTCTCCCTTAGGCTTGGGTCTGCCGATCACTGACATCAAAAGAAAATTATTTTCCTTGTTTAGTTATAAAACAAGGATTGAAACTTACTCCCACAGTCGGCTGATTTACTGAAATATTGAAATCAACAAAGCCAAGAAGGAAAAGGAAGGTCCTTGATTCAAGTATATTTTTTTCCCTTTATTTGTAGCAAATGCATGGCAATAGCACAGGCTCCTTGCAGCAAAAGTGCAGCCAAGCCCACGCATGGGCACGCTGCCCTTTCAACTTTCCTCTGTCTCTCAAGGCGATGTGCGGCTAGGTGCAGCACGCTGCAAATGATGTACGAAATTAAAGAAAAAAATCCCATGCCAAGGCACTCAGCCAGACTCTGTGTTCATGGCTATTTTTGCTGCTGCGGCTCAGGGGTGGCTGGGAAAGTGGAGCCTACGCAGAGAGAGACCCACTGGGACACTCACTGATGCTTTTAAAAAATCAGTGTTGCTCTTCCTTCTTCCTCTTCCCTTTCCCTCCTGTAGGAAGAGGGTCAAACAAAATATTTCAATAGAAACAAACAAGTTTAAATAAATCAGCTCATTCTTTAAGCCAGGTTTAAAACCAGCATTTGAGGGGGTCAATCTCTCCTTGAAGTGGGAAGATGACTCATCACATGACCCCTACTCCCACATGTGGCCTTGACCGGGACCAGCAGTCTACACACGTCTATGATCATGCATCACTTACCCAAGCATTTCTTAGCATATCCCACGTGTAGGTGTATCCCTGAACTTAGGGTTTATAATCCGTTGCGCCATCATCAATCTTGAGGCCGTATATAGACTTTGAGCAAGGTCATTAATTAATAAAAGTAGAAATAAATCCACCTTTAGAATGGATTTCCTGATAAATTCAAACGTTTGGGTCAACTTTTCAGCTGTGTATGTGATTCAGTTATTTCATTCAATGAATATTTATTTAACGATTGTCTATCTTCCCTCAGCAAAGGATAGGTTCTATAAGGACAGAGAACTGTGTCCATGTCACAAATTGCCCATAACTAAGAGGTGTGTAGACATAAAGGAATGTGGTTCCTCCTAGTTAGTTTTTCCAGGGAAGGTTTCAATAAGTCTCAGGGGCCACGAGAGAGAGAACTATGCAGACAGGCAGCTGAAGAGGGTTTCAGGCAGAGAGAGAACAGCTAGCATTTAAGATTTTTACAGAAAGGCTCACATGACAAAAATCTTACTTTAAGAGTAAGCATGAGTGCTGCTCATTGTCCCTGTCTACTTGTGTGCTCACTTCTTTGGGGAAACTACCTAGGAGGGCAATGCTGAATAAGAGAGGTGTAAGTTTAACTCTTAAGAGACTTTACCGTGTTTCCCAAGGTGGCTTTATGCCCCAGTGGTTTGGTTTGGGAATTTTCGGGGCCCCACTCTATCCCCCAAGCTTGTAATGGTGAGCTTTTAAAACGATCAGCATTTTACAGTGGCATCTCATCATTGAGATGAGATCATTTCATCATTGTGGGTTTAATTTGCATTACCCCCACCCCCCAAACGGTGATGCTGAGCATCTTTATAGTACCTACTGGCCATCAGTGTTTCTTTTTAAGTCAAGCGTTGACCAAATGGATGTTTGACTCTTTTGCCAAATTTTTAATTGGTTTGTTTATATGTTTATCATTATGATCTGAATACTTGTGTCTCCCCAAAATTCATAACTCCCAAAGGTGATGGCATTAGTAGATGGGGACTTTGAAGGGTATTGAAATCATGAGGGTGAAGCCTCTTCAGTGGGATGACTTCCACCATAAAAGAGGTCCCAGGGGGCTCCCTGACCCCTTCCTGAAGATGAGTGCACAGCGAGAAGACAGCCTCCTCCGAGCTAGAAGACAGCCTCCTCCGAGCTAGGAAGCAGCCTCACCAGACCACAAAATCCACCAGTGTCTTCATCTTGGACTCCTGACCTTCAAACAGAGAAACGAATTTCTGTGACTTAAAAGCCATGCCCTCCGTGCTCTTTTGTTATAGCAGCCGGAACAGACTAAGACACTTATCATTAGTTTCGAGTGTTCTTTCTGAATCCTGGATAAATGCCTCTTTTCAGGTATGTGATTTGACAGTATTTTCTCCCAGACTGGGGCTTGTCTCTTTGTTCTCCAAACATTCTTTCCAAAAGCAGACGTGTTTCATTTTGAGAAGCCCAACTTAGGCAGAGTTTCCTCTATGGATTGTACTTTTGATGTTGTATTAAAAGATCCTTGCCTAATTCAAGGTTGTAAAAACTTACTCCTCCTTTGTCTTCCACAAGTTTTTGAGGTTTCAGTTTTACTCTTAGGTCTATAGTCCGTTTCTATATGGAGTTCATTTCTATATGTCATAAAAGGTAGTTTTAATCTCTTGTTTTTAACATATGGATATTCAGATATTCTAGCACTATTTGCAGAAAGACTATTCTTTCCCCATTAACTGCATTTGTGTCATTTTCAAATCAGTTGTACACATATGTGTGTGCGTCTTCTATTTTGTTCTATTGATCAGTTTGCCTATCTCTACACCAATACTACAGTCTCTTGGTTATTACTGCTTTACAAGAAGTCATGAAATCAGGTAGTATTAATCCTCCAGGTCTGTTCTTTTTTAAAGTTATTTTGTCCACTTCTGGCCATTTGTATTTCCATATGAGTTTTATTTTTTAAAGATTATATTTGTGTATTTGGGATGGAGAGAGAGTATGTGCATGCATGAACACGGGGCGGGGGGATGGGTGGAGAAGAGGGAGAGAGAAGGAGAAGCAGGCTCTCCAATGAGCCTGAGGAGAGGCTCCATCCCAGGACCCTGGGATCATGACCTGAGCAGAAGTCAGATGCTCAACCGACTGAGCCACCCAGAGGCTCCTTCCATACATGTTTTAGAATCAATTTGTCAATGACCAAAAATAAATAAATCCACTGGTATCTTGGTTGGGATTGCTTTGATTTAATTTAAGGCAAAGCCACATCTTAATAATACTGAGTTTTCTGACCTTTGTACATAATATAGCTCTCCATTTACTTAGTTCTTCTTTAATTTCTGTCAGCAGTGTTTTGTTATTTTCAGTGTGCTGGGCTCCCGTATCTTTGGACAGATGTATTCTTAATTATTCAAATGTTTTGGTTCTATTGCCAATGTTTTTGCTGGTTTAATTTCAATTTCTTTTATTTCAATTTCAATTATTTGTGGCAAACAGATAAAAATACAGTTGACTTTAATATATCGACTTGTATGCTGTAGACTTGTTAAGCTACTTTTTTTTGGATTTTTTTAGGGGCACCTGGGTGGCTCAATCATTAAGTGTCTGCCTTCAGCTCAGGTCTTGATCCCAGAGTCCTGGGATCGAGCCCCACATCAGGCTCCCTGCTTGGCTGGAAGCCTGCTTTACCCTCTCCCACTCCCTCTGCTTGTGCTCCCTCTCTCGCTGTCTCTCTCTCTCTCTGTCAAATAAATAAATAAAATATTAAAAAAAAAAGAATTTTTTGGATTTTCTACATAGATGATCACGTCATTTGTAATGGAGACTTTTCTTTTTTTCCCTTACGTGGTTGTCCTGGTGAGAACCTCCAATATTAAGTTGAACAAAAGTGATGAGAGTGATCTCCTCATCTTGTTCCTGATCTTTGAGGAGAAGCATTCAACCTTTAATCTTTTTTTTTTAAAGGTTTTATTTATTCATTTGACAGAGAGAGAGAGATCACAAGTAGGCAGAGAGGCAGGCAGAGAGAGGGGCGAAGCAGGCTCTCCGCTGAGCAGAAAACCTGATGTGGGGCTCGATCCCAGGACCCTGAGATCATGACCTGAGCTGAAGGCAGAGGCTTTAACCCACTGAGCCACCCAGGTGCCCCTCAACCTTTTATCTTTAAGTATGATGTTAACTATAGTTTTTCATGGGTGACCTTTATCAGTTCAAAGGAGTTTCCTTTTATTTCTAGTGTGTTGAGAGTTTTCATTAGAAATTTGATGGATTTCATCAACTGTTTTCCTCTGTCTGTTTAGAAAATCAAATGACTTAAAAAAATTCATTTATTTATTTGAAAGAGACTGAGAAAGAAGAGCATGAGCAGGGGGATGGGCAGGGGAATGGAGAGAAGCAGACTCCCTGTTGAGCCGGGAGCCCAACTTGGGGCTCAATCCCAGGACCCCGGGATCATGACCTGAGCCAAAGGCAGACATTTAAGCCACCCAGGTGTCCCCAAATGACTTTTTTTGTATTTTAGGTTTTTTTTTTTTTAAAGCTTTTATTTATTTGACAGAGAGAAACACAGCGAGAGAGGGAACACAAGCAGAGGGAATGGTAGTGGTAGCAGGAGAAGCAGGCTCCCTGCCAAGCAAGGAGCCTGATGCGGGGCTCGATCCCAGGACTCTGGGATCATGACCTGGGCTGAAGGCAGATGCTTAATGACTGAGCCACCCAGGCGCCCCTGTATTTTAGGTTTTTAATACAGCTAGGTGACATTGACTGTTTTGGAATGTCAGTCTAATCTCACCTTCTTTAGAAAACCCCAACTTAGTCATGATGAATGTTTAAGATGTAATTTGGATTCTTTTTGCTAAAATTCTGTTTAGAATTATGCATCTATGTTCAGGAGGGAGTATTGGTCTGTAATTTTCTTTTTTGTGATGTCTTTGTCTGGTCTCACTGTAATGCTAGCCTCATAAAATGATTTGGGAACACTCTTCTTGTTTTCAATTTCTGTAAGAGTTTACATGGAACTGGTACTATCTCATTCTTAGATTTTTGGTGAAATTTACCAATGAAATCATCCAGGCCTTAAAATTTTCTTTATGAGAAAGTTTATGAGAAAATTTTTAAAAATATTTTATTTATTTATTTATTTTAGAGAGAAGGAGAGAGATGGAGAACATGAGCGCAGGTAGGAGCAGAGGGAGATGACAAAGAGACTCCATGCTGAGTGTGGAGCTTGATGTGGGGCTTGATCCTAGGACCCTAAGATCATGACCTGAGCCGAAACCAAGAGTTGAACACCCAACCAACTGAGCCACCCAGGTGCCCCAAGTTTATGAGAAGTTAAAAAAAAATAATGGATTCAGCTCTATTCAGATGAACTATTTCTTCTTGAGTGGACATCGATCATTTGTGTTTTTCAAGGAATGTATCCATTTCATCTAAGTTTACAAACTCATTGCCATAAAGATATTCACCATATGTTCTTTTTGTCCTTTCAACAGCCATCACAGCAACAATGAGGCTACCTCTTTCACTCCTGATGTGGGTAAAATCTACTTTCTCTTATTCTTTAATTAGTCTGCCTCCAGGTTCATCAGTTTTGCTGATATTCTCAAAGAACTAGCTATTGATTTCATTGATTCTTCTCTTCTTTTTTCTGTTTCTATGATTTTTTCCACTAATCTTTATTGTTTCTTTTCTTCTGCTTATTTTGAATATTTCGTTTGCTCTTCCTTTTCATTTCCCTAAGAGGAAACTTGAGTCATTTATTTGAGAATATGCTTTTTTTTTTCAGGTATTGACATGTAGAGCTAAATATGGTCTCCTCCAAGCACTGCTTTGGCAGCATTCCACAAATTTTATCATGGAGTGTTTTTATTTTTCTATACTTCAAAATGTTCTCCAGATTTCTTTTTTATTTTTCCTCTGATGCTTTCATATTACATACTTTCTGGATGTCCAGGGATTTTCCAGAGAGCTATCTGTTTTGGTTTCTAATTTAATTAACTGTAGTCAGAGAACATATTTGTAGGACTTTAATTCTTTTAAATTTAGTGAGATTTGTTTTATGGCATTAAATATAATCTATGTTGGTAAAAATTCTGTGGGCATTTGGAAAAAACATGTGTTCTGCTCTTTATTGGGTGGGTCTTATTACAAATACCAATGAGGTCAATTTAGTTGATAGTGTTATTTAAATCTTTTATATCTTTATTGATTTTCTGTCCATTTTATCAATTATTGAGAAAGATACTGTGATCCTGGAGTACCATGGTGGATTTATCTTTTTCTCCTATTTTTCAGTAGGACGGTATTTTCCTGATTCATTGCATGCCTGATAATCTTTTTCTGGATGGAAGGTATTTTAAATTCTACCTCATTGGTCCTTGGATATTTCTGCACTTCCTGAAGCGTTCTTGAGCTTTGTTCTGAGGCATAGCTAAGACACTTACCAATGGTCTGATCCTTTTGGGTCTTGCTTTTAATATTTGTTAGGCAGGACAGGAGCAGTGGTCAGTTTGGGGACTATCTTGTCTGTGGAGGCAAGAGCCAGCTGAGTACTCTGCACAGCTTCTCATGAGCCGTGTGGGTTTGTGGTCTGGCTGGTTGTGGAAACAGGCGCTGTCCCAGCCCCGCGTAAGCACGAGGCTTTGTTTTCTAATCCTGTTGGTGGTTGATAGTTTCCTCCACAGACGTGTGAATCGGTCAGTACACAGCCCAATATTTGAGGGAGGCCCTTTGTGGATCTCTGGGCTGTCTCTCCACACAGCTCTATCCTGTCCCTTTCTCCTCCACGCAAAGTCTCGTGACCTCATCCTGGCTCCATTTTCGCCTGAGGCTGTTGACTGTGCTCCAGCTATTTCTCTCTCGAGGTAGTAAGCTGTGGCCGCTGCAGAGCTCACCTCACTTTTTTCCTGCCTACCAAGGATCACAGTCCTTCATCACCTGACTCCCAGTGTCTTGAAAACCATCATTTTCTAAATTTTGCACATTTTTTTTTTCCCTTTCAGGGGAAAGGACATATTCAGTCCCTGTGATTGATTCCACCTTGGCCGGAAGTGGAAGTCGAGACTGTGTCCTTAGGGAGGTGTGGATGTAAGGTGTGGGATCCTGTTTGCCCACTGGCCTCTGCTAGGAAGGGATTGGACAGGACTGCTCTTCTCTCGGGACTGGTAATGACTGAGATCCCAGTTAGCTCTGTGTATGTACTCTTGAAGCCAGTTTCCTCTTTTATAAAATATAGCTAAGTAAAATTAGCTAACATAATTTTTAAATCTACTTATTTTGGCCCTTTTAAGCTGCAAAGCATGGCAATAAAGTGAGTGACTGAGGGAGGTGTCACTGCCTCTGGTTTGCTCATGGCTTCTCTCGGGACGTGCTTGTCCCGTCCATCAGCAGCAACATGCACACAGACCAAGGGCTTGAGTAGAGTGTTATTGAACTTCAGGAGTGCATACTCCCTTTCTAACTACAACCTAGTACACATGGGAGCTCTTAGATTTCCTTCCCACAGATCCTGTGGCTCATCTTGCTCCCTGTACCTGCCGAAGGGCATCGTGTCTAGCTTTGAAAGCATTTCTGTGGATGAACCCCGATTGCGGTCTTTATCTGCTATTTGTGCCCCAATCACATCCTCTGAACTTACTAATACATCATTGATAAAACCATCAGAAATGAAATAGGACTCATAGGGACCCCTGGTAGCTCTTTGGTGTTCCAGTCGGTATTATATCCATGTTCCATATGTTCTGAGATATAGTGTCCTGTTTCTAATTCTGGCTGGACAGAAGGGAAGTAGAGGAGGCATTTACTCAGCTTCCCCCTGGAGCAGGATACACAACATTTCTAAAGGTTTCTAGGGAAAGGGATGACCCCTCCCTATATAAAACACTTCCTTTGTTATTCCTAATTGTCAAAGATCAGGATGACGGACTATAGGGTTCATTTTAATTCAGGATTTCCCCTTGACTCAGGACTGAATATTAATTCCCCACAAAAGTACCACCACACAACTAAGATTTTACTTTTTCCTCTATCAGAACCAAATTTCAGGGCCTTAGACGCAAATACCGATTTTGTTAATATAATCATTCTTCTGCCAAGATTATTTCTTACAACTTGTCAGAAGCAGTGTCGGCTAGGTAACAAGTCCAATGCTTGTGCTAATTCCCTCTTAATAAATTCATGTGGGACTATTAGTAGCAAGAGTGTCCAACTCAATCTTCATCTCCTAGAATTTTTAATGCTTGAGTTCCTATCTTCAGGCCCCATTTTTCACCAAGCAGTTAGCTTTACTTGTTGGCATCTTTTGCCCCCAAGTTGAATTAATGAAACCTCCATGGTGGAAAATGACCTTCAATAAATATGGTTTTTCATTTCCCAGCCTCTTATGCTTTAATGAAAAGAGCTTCATGGACCTTGTGCCTGATGTTATTAAATGTGCTGGTCGGACAGAACAAAAGTACATTAGAAGATGGGCACAGTACAGGTAGCATTTTTAAAAAGTGAGATATGATTAGTACACACTAAAATACACAGATATCAGGGTTCAGTTTGGTGAATTTTGACAACCGTATATACCTGACTATACCCAAAATAGATACATAATGTCTCCACACTCCCAGAAAATTTCCCTGCACTCCTTTCTAACTGACCCCCCTCTCAGTTGGGCCCTAGAACCACAGTCTTATTTTAATCACCATATTTTAGTTTTAACTAAATTTGTATTTCATGCATGTGAAATTATGCAGTATGTCCTCTTTTGTGAGATTTGTCAGTCATCACATGTATATTACTATTGCATCTCCATTTTATGGGTATAGCGCAATTGGTTATCTGCTTTTCTGTCAATGGACCTGTGGGTTTTTTCCAGTTTTTGTAGCTATTTTTTATATATAAATATTTTGTTGACATAGGCTTTCATTTCTTTTCTTCAGATAAATGTATTGGAGTGAATTATCAGTCTTATTTTGATCATGAATCTCCAATTTGGACCTGGCTCAGTCTGGAAGCTCACTAGTCTCCATACAGTGTCAACTAGGGCATCCTGAAACCTGGGTTGCCTTGTGTCTCAGGGATGAAGTTATCAGAAGACACATTCACTTATCTGGTAGTTGACATTGGCTGCTATCCAGGACCTTAGCTGGAGCTGACATTCAGAATACCTACATGTGGTTTCTCCTTGAAGTGCTTCCTCACCACATGCTGGCCGGTTCTAACAGCAAGCATTCGGGAGGACAAGGTACAAGTGCATGGTATTTTTATGACCTATTCAGAAGTGACATAGTGTCCATTTCTGCCATACTCTATTGGTTGAGACAATCACATTGTTTCACCCAGGTTCAAGGGAAGGAGGGCTAGGACATAGGTTCTACACCCAATGGGAATATTGTCAAAATCATGATATAGGAATAATGTGTGGGATGCAGTGCATTTTTTTATCCTCTTTGGAAAATATAATCTCCATAAAGGCTCAAGAGATACTCTCTTTCTATAAGGCAATATGTACACCTAAACTAAAAAATATTTATTTATATCCTTTCCCTCAATCATCTCACTTGGGTATTATTCTAAGAGAATTAAGACCAAAACACTCATAATGTACAAATATATTTATAACAACATTATTAACAATGGAAATAGAAATCAATTAGAAAGCATGTAAGTGAAAATATAGAAAGAGTTATTTTAGGTTGTAGCTTGTGTTCCTGCTCCCCTTTGATGCTCTTCCTTACAAGAGATGGAAACTAATGCCCCTTCTTCTGAGTGTGTCATGGGCCTAATGAGTCATTTATACTCAGTATGACAAACAGTATGTCATCTATGTGACTTTGGAAACTATAACATGAAAGTTGCTGAGACTTAGTTCTTGCTTACTCTTTGCTCTCTCTACCTCAGATCTCTCACTTTGCAGGAAGCTGCCTGCCATATTATGATGAGAGGTCCGCATGGTAAGCCATGTGAAGCTGCTCTTGTAGAAATGGATTCTCCAGCCTCAGTCAGGCCTTCAGTTGACCATTGCCCCCACCTGCCATCTTGACTGCACTGTGACTGTAAATTCCATCTCCTGTGTAGAGACTTTGAGCCCGAACCACTGAGCAGAACGTCCCCCAGAGTCCTAATTCTCAGAAACTGTGTGAGATAGCAAATGTTTGTTTTAAGCTTTAATTTTTTAAGAGTAATTTGTGATACGCCAATAGAAAACTGCTAAATTTTACAACATTCCACTCAACAGAATGTCATGAGGCTACTAAAAACAGCATTTCATAAGATTAGTCTATGATATGGAGAGATATTCATAATATTTCTAACAATACAAACCAATCAATTCAATATATGTAGTGTAATCTCAATTTCTTTTTAAAATATAAATCTATATAAAGACAGAAAAATTGAAGGAAAAGAACGATTAGTACTTGAGATTATTACAGTGGTAAAAAAAAATATCCCTTATTACTTGGTCTGAGATTGAATCCCATTTACTACTTGCTCAATCATATCATGGTTGTATAAATAATTATTATGTCTCTAATCCTCATTTTACTCATCTGTATAATGTAACTAATATAATATTACCTAATTCATGAGGCTTGGGAAGAAACAAATTGAAAATGTATAAAAAGTACTGAGTTTCCAGATTGTGATAAGTATTTAATGAATGTTAGATAATTTTCACTATTATCACAAGTAGTAAGTAAATCACAGTTTCCAAAATATATTTATATTATCTTTATGGCTATTAAAAGTGCTCTTTAACAGTGTTTCCTAGAATGTTAATTTTTCTAACCTTGTGTTCAAGATACTCTGGCTCTTTCCTCTCTTTGTTTCCAGAATGGAACACGTGAAGCACAGCAGAAGCTCAGACTAGCAACACTGGAGGGTCCTGACCATGCTATGACTTGAGTCCTCGACATGCAAACGAGGAGCCGGAGGGGCAGTGGCACAGTGAGCTTGTGCTTTGTGGCAGCCTCGGAGAGGAGTCATCCTGTGCACAGCACTGTCCCATCTGTGTACTGAGATAACAAGACCTGGCAGCTATTTCTGGAAAGTGAGGGCAGCCCAGTCAATGAAACCTCTCACCACAAGTCTCCTGGGCTGGTGGGGACATTCTTACATAAGTAAGATATCCTTCTTTGTGGATTGCATCAGTTCTAGCAGACTGGGTATAAATACTCCCATAAACTTATATCAGTCTTTATTCTGCTTTTTTTAAAATTCTTCCGTGTATAAGGGCACCACGACCATCAATATAATTGTATGAAAAGGACATGGTGGGGGCATCTGGGTGGCTCAGTTGGTTATACATCTGCCTTTGGCTCAGATCATAATCCCAGAGTATGGGATCGAGCCCTGCATCAGGCTCTCTGCTCAGTGAGGAGCCTGCTTCTCCCTTTCCCTCTGCCTGCTGCTCTGCTTACTGTGCTCTCTCTGTCAGATAAATAAATAAAATCTTAAAAAAACAAAAAACATAGTGTTAACACGTCCCGTTTGTCTTTTAACTAGAACTTAGAGATCATGAAGCTGTGGATCACACCCCCCAGCTCTGTAAATCCAATTTTTCATAATTATTTTTTAAAATAAAAATTGAAAACAAACAAAAAACAAGCCTCGTTATAGATATGGAGATACTCTACTTAGATTTCCTTGGGAAATATAATTGCAGCAATTCAGTTATAAAAACAAAAATAAATGAGCAAAGAGTATACTCACTGTTTATGTTTTATTTAAATTCAATTTAATTAACATATAGTGTATTACTAGTTCCTAGTTCCAAAGGTAGAGTTTAGTGACTCATCAGTCCTGTATAACACCCAGTGCTCATTCTATCAGGTGCCCTCCTTAATGCCCATCACCCAGTTACCCAATCCTCCCACCCACCCGCCCTCCAGCAATCCCCAGTTTGTTTCCTCGAGTTAAGAGTCTCTTAGAGTTTGTCTCCTTCTCTATTTTCACCTTATTTTTCCTTCCCTTCCCCCATGTTCATCTGTTTGTTTCTTAAATTCCATATTTGAGTGAAATCATATATTTGTCTTTTTCTGACTGACGTATTTCACTTAGCTTAGTAACCTCTAGTTCCATGCACATCATTGCAAATGGCAAGACTTCGTTCTTTTTAAAGGCTGAGCAGTATTGCATTGTACACATGTGCCCGTCTTCTTTAGCCATTTGTCTGTTGATGGACATCTGGTCTCTTTCCATAGTTTGGCAATTGTGGATGTTGCTGCTATAAACATTGGGGTGCACGTGCCTCATAAAATCACTGTTTGTATTCTTTGGATAAACACCTGGTAGTGCAAATTCTGGGTCATAGGGTAGCTCTATTTTTAACTTTTTGAGGAACCTCCATACTATCTCCCAGAGTGGCTGTCCTAGCTTGCATTCCCACCAAAAGTGTAGGAGGGTTCACCTTTCTTCACATCCTCACCAACATCTGTTGTTCCCTGAGTTGTTAAATTTAGCCATTCTGACCAGTGTGAGGTGGTTTCATTGTGGTTTTGATTTGCATTTCCCTGATGTCGAGTGATGCTGAGCATCTTTTCATATGTCCGTTGGCCACCTATGTCTTCTTTGGAGAAATGTCTGTTCATGTCTTCTGCCCATTTCTTGATTGGATTTTTTTGGTTTGAGGGGATGGTGAGTTTGACAAGTTTGATAAGTTCTTTATAGATTTTGGATACTAGCCCTTTATCTGATAAGACATTTACAAATATCTTCTTCCATTCAGTCTCAAATATACAAACTAACCTTACGTCTAAAGGAGCTGGAAAAAGAACAGCAAATAAAACCTAAACACAGCAGGAGAAGAGAGAAGAAGAGAAATACTTGCTGTTTATTAACGGTCACTTTTCCCTCTGAAAGCGGCTGATACAATATGTTTACATTTTCCCTCGTGTACTCTCGAGTTCTCATGAGCACTTTGGGATGGCAATCTGCTCTTCAGGAATAATGAGGATGTGACGGGATTGCTTCCTGTCCACCAGAGACCAGCCCAGAGTTCCAAACGGAGCATCTCCAGGTGCACATGGATTTAAATTTATTCTTGTTTTATCCTTTCATTTATCCCCTAAGTTGAAAATGCCTTGCTGAAGTCAAGATACTCTGTATCAACAACTGTCTCATGGTATTCCGTTCCAGAAAGCCGGCCAAAAAACAAAAAATAAAAAGCCAACATGTGCGGTTGTTCCTAAGTTTTAATGACTATTAGTTACTAAAACTAGTGGCTACTAGTTATTGTAGTGACTACTCCTTATTGTTGAGATCTGACCTTGTTCCCACTTACTTACTGGCTCTTCTAGAACTCTTCATGGGACCAGTTACATTTTTAAATATCTTATGCTAAGAATTTAATTTTTCTTCATAGGAGATACTTAGCAATATTTCAATGATTACTTAATGTGCTCTGTATCATATTATAAATTTATTTCCATGGACCAGACTGCAGCTAATCTTCTTCCCCAAACATCAAGTGTTATTTTAGTATGTGCTTCTCTATTTTCAAGGTCCCTCTAGTGATGTTTATTCTGTCTTTCCTATTGAAGGTGAAAGACATGAATGTAGATTTCACTAAGTGTGGTTTTCTTCTTTCAAGAGTCAAATCCCCTTGGGTTATGGCTCCTTGGAGACACTTCCCAGGGCCTTCAAAAGTGGTCTATCACATTTTATACAAAGTTTATCATTGTTTTTATCTGGAAAGTTAGTTCAACACAAGGAATTCCTCTGGGAAGGAGTTCTAAGGGGGGAAGGAATTGAGGCACATCTTTTTTTCTTAAAGGTATCTGTTTATTTATTTAGAGAGCTTATTTGGATAAAGAGACGGGCAGAGGGAGAGGGAGAGAGAGAATCCCAAGCAGGCCCCAAGCCCAGCATGAACTGAAACCAAAAGTTGGAAACTTAACCCACTGAGCCACCCAGGCACCACAAGAAGGCAAGTCTTCTTAATATAGTTTCTATCATATTTCTGTTTTGAAAATGTGGGAATTATATTAATACAAAAATAAAGTCAATTTTCATTATTCTCGATAGTTATGTTCTGTAAAGTGTCCATAATTACTGAATTAATGAATACTGAACATTGTTTCCTTGACACACAGAGAGTTAGTTTCCTGTGAGCCTGCGTCTTCAGCAATCAATCAATACACAATCTTTTCGTGTCCCATTAAAGACATCTTACCTGATACACAATGTTGATTCTTTAACATTAAAGTCACGGCCAACAGCACTACAACTCATGCCTGAATGGAGCTGACCCCATGTACGTATTGTTCCCATCAGGCACATCCCAGCCTCTTTGGGCTTAAGAGCACAGACAACACCTCTGTGTTAGGGTTGGGGGTAAGGTTAATAGCAAAACCACCAACAGAAAGCCCCCAAACATAAACATGACACAAAATATATTAGAAAAAGTGCACCTGTTGTCAGTAGAAAAGCTAAAATAGAAAGGCAGAACATTGTCTTGTTAGGCCACGAGCACGCTGTGAGTACTGATTTGGAAGTTATCAATAAACTGTAGGAAGTTCAATTTTTTCCAGACTTTATTTTGCCTTATGTTTCATTTTGTATAGTTGCTATTCTTATGTTCAAATTCACTGATTTTTTAAAAAGATTTTATTTATTTATTTATTTGACAGAATAAGGGAGATCACAAGTAGGTAGAGAGGCAGACAGACAGAGAGGGGGAAGCAGGCTCCCCGGCTGAGCAGAGAGCCCGATGCAGGGCTCGATCCCAGGACCCTGAGATCATGACCTGAGCTGAAGGCAGAGGCTTTAACCCACTGAGCCACCCAGGCACCCCTCAAATTCATTGATTTTTTTTAATTAGTATTTAATTTTTTGTTAATATCACCCAGTGAAAGTTTCCCAATACTCAAGTAGAGAATTTTTTAATACATGGGACTTCTCATGGGTCTGACTTGTTTTCATCTCTACAATAGTTCTTCTTTATATCCTCAATTGTTCTTATTTTTGTATTTATATTTTCTGAGCATAATATAAATACTGTTTTAACGTCTTTTTGTGGTAATTTATAACCTCTTTTATTTTGGAGTCTGTTTTTATGGGCTTCTTTTTCTCCTGGTAACGGGTGGGATGGTTTCATGCTTATTATCCTATCCATTAATTTTTGATTGGATTCATTGTGAATTTATAATTTTGAGTTCCAAATATTGTTTTATTGCTTGAAAACGTGCTGGACTTGAGCAGGGATATAACCAGACACTACACAATTTATGGACCAGCTTGAACCTTTTGAAACTTAGTGTTAGGAAATTATTTGAACAGGTCTAGAGTAGCTTTTACTTGAGGACTATTTTATCCCTACTTCTCTTTGGGTGACTACTGTATGCTTACTGATTCCCTGGGATCTCTACAAAGTGCCCAGTGTATTCAACAAGAGAGCTGCAAATAATTGTGGTCTTTGCATGGGGATTTTTACACTTCCCTGGTAATTGATCAGAACCAGAAACAAGTTCTCCAAGCCTCACGGAGTTTCTTCTCTTGCTTGAGCAGATAAGATTCAACCAAAGACTCAAGAGGCACTCTCTCCCTCCACTCTGTTACCTGCCTTGCGTTATTTCACCCAGCCCTGCCTCCTTCAGGTCCTGTCCCTTGCTCTTGAACTCAGTAAGACTAGGATTTTCTGCTCGGGTCCCTCTCCCCAGACAGAAGCCTAGAAGTTTCCTGCAGGCAGAAAGGGATGACAAGGGTCTCTTGGTCGTTTCCTGCTACTAGGGCTTAGAGTTCTATGCTGCTTGCTGTCCAATACCTTGGATGCATTTTGTCCAGTTCTTGTTTCTACTTGTTTATGGTGGGTGGGCACATCCCACACGATTTATCTTTACACAGGTGTAAGCCTACACTCCTTCGCAAATTTTTAGTTTCATTTTTGTTTTGCTTTTTGTCTATCAGGAAGACAAAAAAATTATTTATTTATTTTTAATTTAATTTATTTTTTTCCCCAAATACGTTTATTTTATTTTTTCAGTGTTACAAGATTTATTGTTCATGCACCACACCCAGTGCTCCATGCAATATGTGCCCTCCTCAATACCCACCACCAGGATCACCCAACCCCCACCCCCATCCCCTCCAGAACCCTCAGTTTGTTGCTCAGAGTCCACAGTCTCTCATCTTTGATTTTTTAATCCCACTTAGCATTGGTTTTTGTGTAAGGTATAATCTAGTACTTAAATTTTACATATACTTTTTCTTTTTTTGGATAACTACTTTTCCTCATACTTTTTACTAGATATGTCGGCATTTTTCCACTGATTTGCAAAGCTGCCTTTGCCATAAACCAGTTTTCTATACGTGTGTGAGGGTCTATTTCTGGACTCGCCATCGTGTTCTCTTCGTCTCTTTTTCTATCCCAGTGCTAACATCACACTCTCAGTCACTTTTACTTTATAGAAAATCTTGATATCTAAGTCTTTCTAGCCATGACATTCTCTCCCTTCATTTAGTTGTCACTTATTTTATGTCTTTTAATAATATTTCATATTTTTACCTGCAAAGTTATTTCATACCTATTGCTAGACTTAATCCTTCACAATGTATTTGTTATTTTGAAAATAGTATTTTTATAATAGATTTTCTGTTGGTTGATGGTTATTTAGAATGCAATCCATTTTCAGAGATTGATTTTACATCTAGCAACCTTCTGAATTTTCTTTAATTTCAATAATTGAGCTCTGATGCTCTAGCATTTTCTATGAATACAAATATATTGACTCTTCTAGTCTTTAATATTTACTTCTTTATTCTTGCTTAACAGTGTTGTCTTAGATAACCAGAAAAAAAATTGAAAAAAGAAGTAGTGAAAATAGGAACTTCTGTTCTTGTTCCTGACATTCAGAGAAAATTCTACCATCATGTTACAATTAAATAAGGGATTCATTGTAGTTTTTAGCAAATACTTATTATAATAAGGAAAATACTCTACTTTCTAGAGTTTTAGAAAAGCTTTAGTTTGAATATAATTGAATTGAACTTAATTAAGTATAATTACTGTATATCTTAAATAAATTCTTTTCCATCTATATTTTGAATCGCGATAGTAGATTTTATATTGTTGATTATCCTTGTGTTCTTGGTATAAAACTACTATATTCATGATGTATTATTTTTTTAATGTACCACTGGATTTAGTTTGCTAATGTGTTGAATATTATTGCTTCTATGATCAACAGTGAAACTAGCTTACAGCACCCTTTTCTTACGGTGTCCTTGTTCCTCCTTTGAACAAACATTATTAGATTTGAACCCAGCTTTTGTATCCATAGTCCTTGGGATAATTTTTACAATGTTAGGATATCTGCTTCTTGAATTATTGGTAGAATTTTTACCTGAGGAGCTTTTTTTTATTTTGATCAGCCTTGGTTTCTTGTAAAATTTTAAATAATGGCTCTATTTATTGACAATTATATTTTTACCCAGGTTGTTCTGTTTCCTCCTGAGTTACCTTAATATAACTGTGTCCCCATTCCAGGACACTGTCTTCTTAATTTCTTTCTTCAAATTTATTTTCCACATTGTACCTTGTAATTTTTCATTTTTAAAAACCTTGGGAATTTACATTTTCTAAAAACTTTTTGCTTTATCAGTTTCACCAAATTTTTTTTAAATAACTATCTTCATGAGTTTTTGTCTCTTTTTAAAATATATATATGTATATTTTATATATATATATGTATATATATATACTTGTTTTGCTAATTCTGCTGGTATCTGATAATACTTCTACATTGTAGATGTTTATTCAGTTGCTTTTTTCTCTAATATATTGATATCAATAATAATGTATTTTCTGTCAACCTTCTTTGCTAATACTAGTATAATTCTAAATGTCTTTATAATTCCTTTTTTTGAGAAGTGGCATTTTTGTTATCATTTATTTCTAGATATATTCTAATTTTGATTATATTTTCTCCTTTGAGTCATGGGTTCTGCCCACGTTTGCTTTGAAACAGCCTAACATGCATAATATTTTTTTAATAAATTAGTTTACTTGCACTGTGGTCAGAAGAAATAGTCTGTGAAACTCACTGTGATTTGTTTTATGGTCCAGGTAACAAAGTCAATATTAACAAAGGTTTCAGCATTAGTCAATGTTCTATAGATGTTTTTTTAAGTCAAGATGTTTTCTAATTGCAGCATTAAGCTAGCCTATATCCTATTTCTACTGCATATATTTATGTCTCAATTACTGGAAGAGATTGTCTTAATAATCTCCCACAGTATTAACACATTTTTCATTTTTCACCTATAGTCCTGTCAGATTTTGCCCTTATATGTATGTCCTGAAGCTCTCATAGAGACGTGAACATTGAGTCTTATATGTCAACATTTAGGTTTTTCCTGAAGAAACTTACTATTGTCATTATGTTGATATTTTTATCTTTGATGATGATTTTGTCCTATATTAACACCTGCTAAATCCTATGTTACTTTGTCCTATGTTAACACCTGTTTGCTTTGCCTAGAATCTCTTTTGCTTTGACTAAACTTGGTTTAACTTGGTCTATCCTTGTACATGCAATAACTTCGTGTTCTGCCTCATTCAAACGTGGGTACAGAACTTGAGTGGACATTTCTCCGTGGAAAATATACAAATAAGCCTGTGACCAGATGTCTGACGTTGCTAATCATCAGGGAAATGCATATCAAACCCACAACGAGAAACAACCTCACATCCATTGTGATGGCTGTTCAAAACAAGAAAACACAAAGTACCAAGTATCCTCGAGGATACGGAATAGTTGGGACCCTTGCACACTGTTGCGGAGAATGTGAAATAATACAGTTGCTGTGGAAAACAGTATGATGTTTGCGCAAAAGGTAAAAACAGAATTACCATATGATCCAGCAATTCCACTTCTGAGCGCACACCCAAGAGAATTGACAGCAGGGTTTCAGAGTGATTTTTATACATCAGTGTTCATAGCAGGGCTCTTTACGACAGCTAAAACATGGAGGCGACACAAACGTCCATTGACGGATGAATAGATTAGCAAAACGAGCCATGTACGTTTAGTGTGATATAAAACGAAGGGAATTCTGACACAAGTGACCACATGGATGAACACTGAGGACATTACGTCAAGTGAGACAAGCCGGTCACAAAAAGACAAATGCCGCATGACTCCACATGCATGAGGTACCCGCTCTAGTCAAAATCATGGCTGCAGAAGGTAGGTTGAGGGGGGCTGTGCAGAGGAGTGGGAAGGTATGGTTGAAGGGGTGTGGTGTTTCAGCTTTATAAGGCAGGAAGAGTTTGGGAGATGGCTGGTGGTGATGGGCCTACAACACTATAGACTTAAAAATGGTTAATATGTTAATATGAATATGTATCTTATAACAATAAGACAAGGAAAAAATATGCAACATTTCCCAAATTGATTAATCACAGAAATCCCCCAGATCCCCACCTCTGCTACCAGCACCCTAACGACCATGGAGAGCTCTGGCAAGGTCTGGAAATGGTGCTCGGAGAGGGACACTCTATCCTGACCCTAAAATCAGGCCAAAACAGTTTCTCCTCAAGACCCTCAAATTATGTCTTTAGTTCCTTTCAGAGAGTGACACCACTACATTTCTCGCTTTATGGGATTAGGGAGGTATCCTCTGCACATCACCCTGCTCACACACACACACACACACACACACACACACACACACACAGAGGGAGAGAGAGAGTCATTATTTCCTTTCCGAAACAGGAAGTGCTGCTTCTCTTAGGTTAGCCACTTGGCCTTCGGTTCCATGGGAGGGACAATTCTCCCCACAGAGTCCAGAGACGTGGTTTAGGGAAGGTCTGTCCTTCCTCAGGAGCTTCATCTGCCCCACAGAGAGGTGAGCATAGACACCGTGCTCTTCCACTACTAAGCCAGGTCCCACTGAAGAACCAGTGTGAATCCAGGTGACATTACCATGCTGTCCCATACTGCTGATCCGTCCCATACTGGGCTGAAGTATGGATTGAAGTACGATTCTTTATCCGATACTGCCATCCCAAACATGTGGGTATGTACTTGGGTAAAACCTACTCGGATTTTTAAGTATTCTCAGGCTTGCTGGGCAAAGGACGTCTTCCTGCACGTGGGGTGGAGGGATGCGGTAGGCAAATGAGACCTCTGAGGCTAATCAGACAGATCCATCCATCTCGTCCCCCTCTTCCCCTTCCTCTTCCTCACTAGCAAATTCGGGCTGCGCAGATGACTCTGGAAGGTTCTGAGGGAATTGCCACCGGAGGGTAAACCCATGCTTCTTTGTTGAAGGGAGTGGAAAATTCAGAAAACAAAAGGGTGGAAATCCACAAGAAAGGAACATGTAAGTCTGTGCAGAGAAAGGAAACCACACACGTCTTCCCAAGGAAGGAGGAGAAGACAAAGGGCGAGGGCAGGAGGTCCTTTGCGTGACCAGGGACAGAACTTAGAATAACTGCAGGGGTCCAGCAGGGGACACTTGGTCTGTCTTTGAATCTCAGCTCGAGTGAGGTGTGGACAGGGGAGAACGGGCTGAGCAGCAAGCCCGTGGGGAGTTCTGCCGAGGGACGCACAAGACATGCAGGCAGGAGAGCAGCAGAGACAAGGAGATTACACAGCAGGTTTTTGCGCTGGAATCAAATAACTTTAATTGCATTTAACAGAAGGGTTTAGGTAGGTAACCAAGGGTCAGTTAATAAGCCAACTTATAG
>CM053607.1:2397322-2432714 GCA_028646535.1 Procyon lotor
GCAGACAGGTGACTGGTCAGTGACAGCAGGTGTCTTCAGAGCCAGGATAGAGCCGGGGGCAGCACCCCAGGGAGCTTCCCAGGAGCTGTGCCTTAGCAGGTCGGGAGTGGGGGGCAAGTGAGGGTTCCTTCAGGTGCTAAGAGGAAATGAGACCCCAGCCCTCCCTCCTCTAAGGGCAGCCGATGCCGGAGGGTCTTCCTCTCAATTGGGGCTCTGACGCTGTTGCCCCAGGAAGGCAACGGACACTCTCCCTTTGCAGGAATATCCCTGGCGAATGACTTGAACACGGATTTCCTTGGGAGGCATGCTGGTAAATGGATACAGAGGAGGAAGCTGAGCGGGATGTGTGGAGGAAAAGGCCACGGAAGGAACCCAGAGCATATGGCAGCTCCGACGCCAAGCCCTGGGCTGCCATCACCGGGAGGCTGACACGCAGGATGGAGTTTGCAACAGCTAATGGGTTAATATTCTAGTCTTGCAGGAACCCCCTCAACAGCACACGACAGGCATGATTTCATGCAAGCTGGGGGTTGGAAAGATCTGGGCTCCCAGTCTTCTCTCTTGCTGTGGTTTCCGTTCCCCGAGGCACATACCCAGTTCCACGGACCGTGGACTTCCGTGGCTCCCGATCCCACGAACTCACGGTGTGTGGCGAGTTCCCCTCCTCCTGGAGTTCCTTCACCCCTTGATGCTACGGCCTTTCCGCCCGAAGCAGACAGACACACAGACCTGCTCTCCACTCCACATGCGCCCACCCTGCGGCCACACGGCAGGGCTCCCTCCTGGTCTCTCTTCCCACTTTTCCTTTCCTCCTGCAGGTCTGGTCCGGTCCCCCAGCAGGAGTTATTAGTACATTTTCTGACCTGCCACTCTTCTGTCCTGAAAAGCAACCTTTCATTTCTTTTCTTTCCTGACTCATTAGCATCTCATTGAAAAATGGCCCAAATTTCCCTTCCTGTTCTTCTGCCTGTAATTGCAGTGGATCTTTTCCATTCAGTTCTTTATCACCTTCACAGGTATTTATTCTGTGCCCTTTACAGAAATTACAGAGGATGAAGGGGGTTTTGGCTTACCAGGAAATAAGCATGATATCCAAAAAAGGGCTATCTGGTTACAAATAAGTGGTGAAATATAGGAATGTCCAGAAAATGTTGGCGGTGGCACTATTTTTAGTTTCCTGGAGGTGGGGCTTGAGTCAAGGATTCAGGAAGAGTAGTTGGTTTGGGTGAAGCAGGAGTCACTGAGCGTGGTTGGAGAAGTTGGGGAGGTAAAGGAAGGCAGTCAGCAAACTGCATCAGCGGACCTGCTCAGCCCCACGGAAATGTTCCAGGAAAAGCTAGGGGACAGAGGGCCCAGGGTGACCCCACCCACCAGGGGGCAGAGACCTGCCGGGTTTCTGTGATTGGAGACACGCTAATCCCTCGCACTTTGCAATCTGCGTGCAGAGTGATCGTCCCTCCCTCTGGAAGAATCTCGGTGCCGGGATGTACACGGTGTGACGGCAGTCCGGGGAGGTGTGCCTCCGGACCCTGGGAAGCGCTGGCCGCATGGCTACCGTGCACCGGGGCCTGGGGGAGGGCTGGCCACCTTGCCTCTCCCCGCTCCTCCCGTAGCTGCTGTGGCTACCGGCAAATCCCAGGCCTCCAGGACCGCAGCTTTCTCGGGGAAGGAGCCTCACAGTCCTTCCGCCTCTGAACTGCAGTGAAAAGTCACTTAACAAAATGTATTTCTTCCTGGTCCTCTGGGCTCCTCCCCCCCAGCTCTCCTGGCTCGCGTCTGCCGCACTCAGAGTGCAGACTTTGTATTCCCGCTCTTGGAGGACGGCAGCATTAACAACCAAAACACAGCAAACAGAAAGAATAAAGAAAGTCTTCCGCACAGTCAAGCATTACCCCGACTCCTCTGTAGAAACATCGGCACACCCCCTATCCTGTGATCCCTTGGCCGAAGCCCTTCCAGAAGATCAGTTTACCCTCTGACACCTGCCCACCCATCGGTCTCAGCCAGATGGGTTGTGGGGCGTTTCAGAATCACGTCTTTGCGGCTGACTGGGTGTAGACGTGTGCCTCCACCGTCAGGCCCCCAGCGCGTTGTGCCTCTTCACGCCACATCCCAAAACTTAGCCTGCAGCATGCAGACTGGCCATGAAAGGGCACGTTGTACATTACGGCAAAATGCATTTTCTGCACTGATTAAATGTGTGAGCAGTTTTGAAACGGGCAGAGCGATGGCCTGGTGTTCCCCCAAGACCCTCTCCATTCCTCCCGGGCACCAGCCAGATTGTGTTTCCAGCCTCCTCTGCATTTAGGTGTGGTCAGGTGACAAAGTCCTGGCCACAGAGTGCTGGAAGGTGACAAGTGCCACTTCTAGGACTGACCCATAAGTGTCCATCCCTGGGTGCCCCAAGGAGGGCAGAGCCCCCCATGGAAGGAAGCTGGGTAGCAGCTCACAGAAACATCTAAGTGGACTTCACATGAGTGGGAATCAACTTGTCTCGGGTTAGGCCACTGAGGTCTTGGGGTCTTATCAGTTGCGGCATCAGTAGGAGTCCGCAGGAAACAGATGACACTCTTCTCTAAAATGATCTCTGGGAAGAGGCTGGAGTTTCATGACCCCCACGGGGGCTCAGATTGGCCCGCATGGCTATGGTGGGTCTTTAGCACTTTATTCCCTTTGCAAATTCCCTTAATGCAAGGAAATTCTAAAACTCATCGATAGCTTTTCACTTTTCTTGAATAATTTGCAGCTCTTATGCCTTCTTTTCAGGGCCCGTTTCATTGAAGTTCAACTCTCATCCTAGGTTTCCCATTCTGTATGTACAGGCATGAAGCCACCCACAGACACAGGAGCCTTAGATTGCTGACTTCACCTACTGATTCCCTGGAACAGTGAGCATCTGGGCATAGCTGTTAAATAATGCAATTAACAACCTGCCTATGCCAGGCTCTGTGCTGAGCGCCGCGCTAGGTACTTGCAATTAAAATTCAAATAAAACGTAGTCTCTCACCTTCAGGAGCTTGCAGTCAATAGTACACAGTGAGAGGCTGTCGAAACCTTGAGAGTCATCTTGCCCTGGGATCAGACCTCACCCTGTGCCTCTCGGCTGCATAATAAAAAGGGAGCTACTTGCATTCATAGGGTTCTCCATCTGCAAAGAGTGATTATCTGGGGGGTTGAAAATACTGCAATCAATTGTTTGGTTGTAGAATCAAACGGGATAAAGCGGGCTAATGCCTCCCCCCCCCCCCCCAGCAGGTGTTCACTGCGGGAAAAGTCTTATTTTCCATAGTTGGGTAGTAGATAGGTTTCGACTAATGCTCGCTGCAGGGGAATGAGTGAGGGTTGAGCCTGGCAGGGGTCCCCTGGGCAGTTCGGTGGCCAGGCAGTGTCCTGAGGGAAGTGGAGACTGTCGAGTTCAGGAGGTAAGTATGCGTTAGCAGGAGGGAGGAATGGGGATGAGAGAGGTTATCCCTGTACAAAGGACAAGGGAAGGACATGAAATTCCCGGAGGCGGTGGAGGGGTGGGGGAGGAGCACCGTGGGGCCCATCACACCTTGTTTGGGAAAGATCTGAGTAAATGTCACCTTAAAGTGGGTCACAGTGTCTCCAAACACTGAGATGATACTGAAGGATAAAGGGAACATGGTAAGAAGACCGATGTTGAGTGAACAGTCCAGAACCTTCGGAGGGCAGAACTTTCCTTTGCAGGTCTGAGTTGCTTCTGTTTGCATTTAGCCCTTGCGAAGTTAAGGCTGGGCAAAGGTGGGCAGACCCAACGCTCAGTCGGCTTCCGGGGACCCACAGCTACATCAGCAAGAAGATGTGCTTTGTGGCAGTGGGGAGGGAGGAATAACAGTAATGGTAACAACTCTAGCGACAATAATAAAATCAGTTGATACTGGGCGAGCCCCGTGAGCGAGCACCCGTTCTGGTTGTATTTTAGCAGCTTTACTGTGCATTATCTTACTGCTTCTACTATGGTCTCTAGTCTACAGTTGTACCTTTCTACCGTTTGCAGCTGGGGCTTAGTGATTGTACAATTTGCCCAACCTCCTGCGATTGCTAACGGCAAGATTCGTGTCCAAGACTCGGTGACCAAGCACTGTTGCCGATCACTGTCTACGCAGACTGAAGGGGAGGCCAGGGCGCCCTCACCCCGTGGTGCCTGGGAAAGCACTTGGGGGGAGCAGGCCATCACCAAACTGAGACAGAGAAGGCATTGAAGCCTGCGGAACATTCTGAATTCCCAGCCAAACTCGCGTCCCTTCCAAGAGCCGCCTCACCACCAACAAAACCACTGTGGCTGAGGGCGTGTGGACAGAGGTGCCCTCGTCTAGGAACTGGTTCGTTAATTCAGCCGCTTTGCAAATGTTCCTTGAATGCTTTTGACACTCTGGACTCCGTGCTGCGGCTCAGGACCCCGAAGGACCCCGCTTGCCCTCCGGGACCTCGCCGTGCCGTGCGTCCAGCAGGCTGAGCTCGCCGGGCACTGGGACACTGAGGGCGGGTGCTGCGTGACCCGGTCCCCAAAACCACCACAGGCTCTCCGAGTCGGCTCTCCGGGCTGCTCGTGAAAAGCCATCTAGGCGTCTGTTCTGGAAGCGAAGCAACATCACAGGAAAGCCCAGGGGTGACAAGGCAGCTTCACGCCGCAGTGCAGAGAGCCAGGGCAGGGGACCACTCGTGAGGAAGGAGCCCGCGCGGGTCGGGGGCGTCGGCGAGCGCGCGCGCACAGTGTTTGGGCGCAGGTGCTCTGATCTAACCGCAATATCCTTGCAAACACATTTGCAAGGATTCTTGAGGAAATGTGCGCCAGGCAGTTGGTGGTGATATGAGCGGATTTCTTCTTCCTGCCTCTCTCATCCTACTTCTCAGAGAACATCCCTGCATCCCAGTCAGTCCCGGCGGCCGCTGCCAGCCCTGCCTCTTCTGACTTGGGGAGGCACAGCTTGGATGCATGCACCCCGTCCTCTTGAGACCCCGTGTTCTGGATGCTTCTTGGGAGGCCCTGAGAGCTTCAGGGTGCAGGGAGGGGTGTGGTGCACATGCTCGGACTGCCCCTCATCCCTCTTGACCTGGGCAGGTGCTGCAGGGGGGACATCTGAGGGTCCCCTACACAGCAGGCCAGGGTAACATGAAGGTGGCAAATAGGGCACAAGCTTTGGGACAGACAAATCCATCCGGAATTGTCTACGAGTAGAATCATTCACTGAGTCCCAGGGCAAGTTCAACAAAAATGTACCCAGTCTTGCCGGCTCCCTGTATGGTTCCTTCACTCCCATCCTCTCTCCTCTGGGACTGCAGACAAGGCCCAGGGTTAGGTCAAGGCCAAAGGCCACATCCACCATTTCGAGGTCTCAGGTGTGCCCTAGTTTTCTCTCACGCTTGTAATGGGTATTTTGGGAAAATTGTTGGAGCCCCTTGGGGCCCATGATGCCAAGCACCCAGGATAGGCCTCAAGCTTCTCCCCTCCAAGTTCCAGGTGGGATCACCTGTGACCTGCGTGTCCCCTCAGTCCTTTTGCTGACCTGGATTGCTTGTTCACAGATGGCCCCGTATATTTGTTTGGGTTGCCTTCCTATCAAACAGCCTTGGTCCACGTAGTGAACTGGTTTGCGGTGCCCAGTGCATAGGACCAGAATGGATCGTGGCATAAAGGTTTTGTCTCCACGACCTTCTTCTTCTCTTTGGTCACCCTATTTTCCTTGCTTGGAGGTCATTCCATGACCCAAGGCTCTGTCCTTCTCGGACTAAAATTCTTCCCCCTGCATTTACCTGTTTTTGTCAGTGTGTTGATTCTTAGGGGCTGCAGCGATTGATGAATAAGATAAATATGAAGGCTGTTTTGGATCCTTTGAGGACGCAGCAAATGTGGACGTCTCCCTGTCCCTGAAAGGAAAGCTGCATTGCACAACCACATGTCCAATTGCAATGCTAAACAGAAAAGTGCTAGACTGAATCAACAAACATAAAAAAAAAAAAAAAGTCTCCAAATGTAGCCTATCTGATAAAAAGTACAATTCTCTTTTATGAAACTGAGACCCTCAGAGAGTATTTCCACCTGTAAACTGTGGAAAAGCTGACTTCCTGCCTTGTCCACCACATACCACTTCCGGATCTTGGCAGTGGAAAGCCATTTCCAGCTTCGCACCTAATTTGAAAAGTCATTCTATTACCCCTCACCTCTCACTCCCTTAAACTGACTTTACAGAAAACTTGAAGAAACCTGGAGTTTTGCTTTTGGCTAAAACAATAGTGCACTTCCTTAGCTGTCCATCAATGCCATTCCGTATAGGACTCAGAATTCAAAGCCTCTTGCACGGCATCTGAGGAAAGTGGGTCACGACTAAACACTGGGAACCTGCTTCCCATCGCCTCCTACGATCTCTAAGTAGAGTGCGGAGGCTGCCCTCAGCTCAGGATTAGGAAGGGATCAGGGAGGACTGAGTTTGTGAGGCTGAGGCAGTGACAGGAGAAGGCTGACGTATCTGATGGGGGGGAACCCCGTGCCTAAATGCCAGGGGTCACATTTCTAGTACGCAGGAACAAAGTGGGTCTCCTGCCGCAGGGTGAAGGCAACAAATACTTGGTTCTTGTTGGATGGAAGGTGGTAAATATGGCAGCCCGTTGGTGCGCCCACACCCCCATCACGTGGAGGGAGATGCACTGAGCTGTGAAACTCAAGACTTGTATTTTATTTTTGGCTTTGTGGTGTGACCTTGTACGTGTTATTAAATCTCTCTAGGGTTTCATTCCTGGTGATGAACTCTACCCTAGTGCATCTTCGAAGAGCTTTGGTCCAGGGACAAGCAGGGACAAGCTTCAGCTGTGGGGTCAGACGTGCTATTGTCTTCGAGTATGATTCCAGACAGGTGTAGGCGTCCCCCAAACACCAGTGAGCAGAATAACCCCAAGTCCACTTTCCCATCATTCTTGATCCCACCGATCGTTTCTTTCCACTTCTTTCAGTTGTGTGGAAATCTGTTCTTCAACTGAGATGCTCGGAGGAATGAGGGCAGGGCTCAGTCAGACCCTGGGGCTGGTGTCCTTGGATTTCTAGTTATCTGTTTAACAATCTGTAAATATACAATGTGTATGATGACGTTTGCCGTCAAGTATTGTATGGAAGAGTGCGGTGGTGTTTGTCACAACAGCCTACGAGTTCACAGTGACTCAGCACAAGAGTCAGTTTGTACCCCATTCATATGACTTTCAACGTCTCCGAAACCACCCTTCCCTGCAGGCAGACTGTTGTATGATAGTAGAATTCCTTACTAAGGAAACCTAACCTTGAGCAGAGTTTTCCATGAAGACATGCTTTAATTTCACCACTGGATTTTGATTAAATGCTAAGGACTAGTCCCACCTCCTAAACCCACTTTTTTTTTTTTTTGCTTTGTCTGATGTCTTTCCTCTTTCATTCATTTTGTTTATTTATTTTTTATTTATTTATTTTTTAATGGTTCTAATCATTTATTTGACAGAGAGAAAGAGACCACAAGTAGGCAGAGAGGCAGGCAGAGAGAGGGGGGGAAGCAGGCTCCCCACTGAGCAGAGAGCCTGATGTGGGGCTCGATCGCAGGACCCTAAGATCATGACCTGAGCTGAAGGCAGAGGCTTTAACCCACTGAGCCACCCAGGTGCCCCTCATTCCTCATTTTAGTAGGCAGGAAAACGTGGATAATATTCAGCAGAATTAAAATGCATAGGATTTTTATAATAAAGATTATGGGAAATGAAGTTACGGACTTGTTACAGTTAATTTTATGTGTCAACTTCTCTGGGATATGGGATGCCCAAATATTTGTCATACATTACTCTGGAAGTGTCTGTGAGGGTGTTGTGGATGAGATTTACATTTAAGTCACTGAATTGTGAGTAAAGCAGATTGCCCTCCATTTTGTGGGTGAGCCTCGTCTGATCAGGTGAAGGCCTGAATAGAAGGAAAAGATTGGTCTCCCCTGAGCAAGAGTGAATCCTCCAGCAGATGGCCTCTGGACTTCATTTACAACTCTGGCTCTTCTTGATTCTACAACTGCCTTTGGGGTAGAGCTGTAGGTTTGACTCTCCCGTCTCCAGCCGATAAGACTTCAAGCTGGAACTGTGGTATCAGCTTTGCTGGGACTCTAGCCTGCTGGTCCACATGGCAGATTTTGGACCTGCCAGTCTCTATGATCCCATCAGCCAATTCCTAACTAACTAAGTACTTAATTAATTACATTATTTATATATATTACATATTGAAAATATAAAAACATATTATTTCTATATAACATATATTAAAATATATTAAATGTAATATTATACATTATTTATATATAATATATTACACACATATACACACACATCTAATTTGTGCTGTTTCTCTGGAGACCACTGACTAACTCCTCACCCCTCACTCCGGGGGGAGAAAAGAAAAATCACAAAACATTATCTCTTCTTATCCTTCAGTAATTCCCATGTGCCCCATGGTCTGTGTATTCAGGAGCCCTTACAAAATGCAGTGATAGGTCTGGTGCATCACAACTCTGAAATAACACAGAGCAGCCCAGGAAGATAAATGCAGGGAAATATGAACTGGATGACATCTTAGCATATTTCTAAAGTCAGTAAGTGCATAAAAAATAGGTTAGTGAGAGTATTGATTTTATAGATTTCCATGGCATCCGGTATGTGCTTTCTTATTAAAAAAGCATGGATTTTTAAAGAAAGTTAATGTTGCATTTTGGCTTCTAAACATCTAAAGTAATGAGTTTTCTGATGCTATACATTTAAAACAAAAAAAATAAAGGAAAATAGTCTTGTTTTGAATGTTTCCAGAGGCTCCTTGTGGACTGGGTTAAACGAGGATTATATGTTCATTGTCCAAATTCTGATCCAGAACTATAAAAAATGGCATAATTGAAATAATAGGGCAATAAATAAATATTATGCTTACTCACGTATATACACACGGGCACACGTGACTTTCACACACATATTTACCGTGTATATGAAACGAACCACCTCACCAAGGATGCCTACCTCAGAGTGGACAGTCTGATTCTACACGGAGCCTTCAATGGTTTGTGCAGGGATGTTGCTCAGGAACTATTTATTGAGAGGAGTTTCTGTGTACTTCCCCATTTTTCAATTTTTATTTTTACCTTAAGTATTAGGAAATAAGAATATTTAAGCTGTTTTGTAAAAAAATATGCCAAAATGTTATAAAATCTGTTTTGGATTTGCTTAGTATAGCCGGATTTAGTAGGGATTCAATCTGAGGGGGGTCCTTGACCCTGAGAGGTGGGCCTGAGTCTGACCCGCAGCACCACCAGAGAGAATGAAGCAGGTGACACAAAGCTCACGAAGTCTAGCTCCAGGAATGGGACAGCCCCTCCCACCTGCTGCCCCTGTGATGGGGGCCAGCGAGGCCACGTCCTTCTCAGGAGTCCTCCATGTCTTCTGCAGGAGTTGCCGCAGAGCTGGGGTAGGAGAGGGATTGGCTGCTAGATAGTGCAGTCCCAACTGGGTCAATTCCCTTGCCCCCAGGACAACAAAAACCCCCTTTATATGATACTTTTAGAAGGGGTCCCAGTGATCCAAAAGCTGGCAAGGGGGATAAAGTCATTACATTCATTGTCAAGTACATTTCTTTCCCATTAATGTAAACTGATGACCCATCACTGCAGGGGGCCACCCAAAAAACTTGCCAAGAGAGTAGCTATTCCCAAGCCCGTCCTCCATGCTGCCTCAACCTCCCTGTCACAGACAATGGGTCAGTTTACATACAAAATGTCTCTTCTGTGAGATTTTGATTGGGAGAGCATTGTATTTATAGATCATTTTTGGGGGGGGAATTTTCTGGTACTGAATTTGTAACTCATTAATCTGATCTATCTCTCTGCTAATTTATATCTATCAAACTAGTTAGTTAATATGTTAGGGTTTTTCACCTATGTTTATGGGACGACTGAACTGCAATTTTCCTTTCTTGAAATGTCCTTTTTTGGTTTTATTATCAAGTTTAGTCTAGCTTTCTACATTGACTAGATATTGTTTCCTTTCTTCCTCTTCTCTGGAAGATTTTGTGCAAAGTTGGTGTTGTTACACTTTAAATGCTTTTAGAATATACTGATGAAGTCAGCGGGGCCTAGAATTATGGATTAACTGATAGAAGATAAATGTTATTTCTTGTGTTATTGTGTTTTTTTAAAAAAAGTATACCAATATATTTGTAAATTTATATTAAGTGGACAAAAATATTACTACAATGTTTTGTTGTTGTTCAACCTTGAGATAAACCAAGTGTTTCTTTCTTGATATTGGTTTCTTTCTGGAATCTTTGAAAACAAAGGTCTACTTCGCCCTTACTCCTTGACCACACCACTTCAGAGATCTCTACTGAAGATCTTTGAGTTATGCCTACTTTGGGGGTCCTCAATTCTTTTCTGCCATTTGACTTTTCCATTTCTTGGGTTCAAATCACCAGTCCACTTTTACTAGTTAGAAAATGTCTTGAGGGGAAATACTATCCTGAGTGTTGGGGTTACTCCTTTCTCTGATCTTGTTTTCTGATATCCTCAAAGCCAAAGAAACTCTCCAATGGTTTTTAGGAGACTATAAAGTATCCTCAGCTTATTAATGAAAATGAGGAAGAACCCTTAAATAATCCAACTATCTCATGCTATATAGGTACTGTATCATTGTAGTAATTTACCACCATCTTTGGAATCATTCTGCACTATCACCATTATGCCATTTTCCCATCCTCAGAGTGTGAAGAAAGAATTATGTCTAGTCACTCTACAGTGAAGGAATTCAAGGTAAATTAAATTTGTTTATCCATTTGTCTGTTGAAGGGCATCTCAGCTCTTTCCATAGTTGGGCTATTGTGGACATTGCTGCTATGAACATTGGGGTGCATATGGCCCTTCTTTTCACTATCTCATCTATATTTTTGGGGTAAATATCCAGGAGTGCAATTGCTGGATCATAGGGTGGCTCTATTTTTAATTTTTTGAGGCACCTCCACACTGTTTTCCAAAGTGGCCGCACCAACTTGCAATCCCACCAACAGTGTAAGAGGGTGCCCCTTTCTCCACAACCTCTCCAACACTTGTTGTTTCTTGCCTTGTCAATTTTGGCCATTCTGACTGGTGTAAGGTGGTATCTCAGTAAGGTTTGGATTTGAATCTCCCTGATGGCTAAAGATGATGAAACAGATGTGGTCCATATACACAATGGAGTATGACTCAGCCATCAGAAAGGATGAGTACCAACTTTTGCACCAACATGGACGGGACTGGAGGAGATTTGCTGAGTGAAATAAGTCAAGTAGAGAAGTCAATCATCATACAGTTTCACTTATTTGTGGAGCATAAGGAATAGCATGGAAGGACATTAGGAGAACAAAGGGAAAAATGAAGGGGGGAAAATCGGAGTGGGAGACGAACCATGAGACACTATGGACTCCCAAAAACAAATGGAGAGTTTTAGAAGGGAGGGCCTAGGGGGATGGGTTAGCCTGGTGGTGGGTATTCAGGAGGGCACGGATTGCATGGAGCACTGGGTGTTATACGCAAACAATGAATCATGGAACCCTGCATCGAAAACTCATGATGTACTGTAGGGTGACTAACATAACACAGTAAAAAATTTGTTTATTTATTTCAAACATACACACTTAGTGGGATTTACGAATACATAGGGGTTAGGATGGCTTTGGAATAAAGTTGGGAGACAAAGCAAAAAAGAAAAGACTATTTTTGCTTAGAAAATTCTGTGATTTGGAGCCTGGGGATGGGAATTTCGTAGAGACCATGTCAATTGGGAGAGCATTTTCCTATAATTTGTACTTGGCAGCGTTAATAATCTAAAAAGTGCTTCGATAATTAGAAAGCAAAAAGGAGGGAGGCGTAACAGGCTGCAAATTGCCTTCTTCACCCAATCACATGGTACTTAGCACACTCACAATGACGATTATTCACATTTTTATATGTCTGCCTGTTTTTCATGTTCCAAAGTGGCAATTTACTTCTCTGGCGAGATGAGTGTTTTGGTTAGTGTAAATGGTAATGTACGATGAGAATAAAGAAAACCTGTCAATCAAGGGCTTCCAGAATTTAAAATGAAGACCACCTCTCACATGGGTGACAAAGTTTTTTAAGATATTTCCAGTATATGGGGGCGCCTGGGTGGCTCAGTGGGTTAAGCCTCTGCCTTTGGCTCGGGTCATGATCTCAGGGTCCTGGGATCAAGCCCCACATCGGGCTCTCTGCTCAGCAGGGAGCCTGCTTTCTGCTCTCTCTCTGCCTGCCTGTGACCTCTCTCTCTCTCTCTCTCTGTCAAATAAATAAAAATAAAATTAAATAAAAGAAATTTCCAGTATATAGCTGCTGTTTTAGGGCAACAACCCGTCCAACTGCCAATGTACCATGAAGTAGACTCTTCAGAGCAAGTTCTACTGAAGAGGAGTAAGAAGAGCTTTCTCAGCTCCTGGTCATTCTAGCCCACTTCGAAAAGGCTTCCTTCCCAGTCTCTCCAAGGTCAACTGTGATCTCCAAGTCAAACATTCCACTCACAGTGCTGGACCCTGCAGCTCTGGGTGGGAATGAACAGTGCCTCCTTCCTAGACACGCACCCCTGAGTTTGGCCTCCTTTCTCGGTGGCAGCTCCTTTACAATCTTTCTCTGCTGGCTTTTCCTCCCCTACCAGGCTTCTAAATGTTGAAATGCCTCTGGGGTTAGCCCTCCACCCCCTGATCTTGTCTCTGCAATTCTTGCTTAAGTGAGTTCATCTATCTCACTGACTTTAAGTATCACCTAACTGTCCATCACTCCCACGTTTCTAAGTCCCGTCTGGACTTTGTCTCTGAGCTCCAGACATGGTCATCTGGCTGGAGATATAATGAAATAGACTTACGATAATCACCCGGCACTTAGAGTGTTTCAGATGTGACATCCTTGAGACCCCACAGAAAGGACTGGAAGTGAGAGGCATCTTTCTAGGACTACCAATGGTTTTTTACTGAGCTCTGCTTCTTCCTTGAATGCTCAGCACACCTTCAGATGGATGACTCTGGTGGTGGCTGCTTGCCGTTCACCAAAACCCATCTCCTGCTTCGGCGGCATATATCACGTCTACAATTTCCAGCCTTGGGTACAGTTAGATGTGGCCCATGCCCGGGTTCTGTCCAACAGATGGGCGGCAGAGGGGACAGAAGGCAAAAGGAGAAGGCAGCTCTGTGCTCTTAGATATGTAAAGCTCAGCGACCATCTCCTCTACCCAGTGAGTATTTATCGAAAATGCAATAAACAACTGTGCTAGTTGGCTACTTGACGGGCACCAGCATCTAAAAGGAACCGATTTATTCCTTGGAAGCAGCTTACTTGCTAGGATAATCCATTTGACTACAAGGTATCCTTGAAGTTGCTGTGTTGAATAAAGCATGCATAGAGGAAAAATAAAATAAAACATTACATGAAGGTGTTGTTATCACAATATATCTGCAGCAAATTACTTTGTGGACGAAATTAGAATGGTGTAGTCAAACAAAGTACAAGTGACTGTTCTGCATGGAGGATAAAAATCGGGGCTCTGCTGTTTCACGGTTTCATGTACTTTGTTCCTTGGTTACCGTGCCTGAGCCACCGACTCTTCACTGCCCACCCTGACGGCCTTGCGGAGTCTCTTTAGAAAAAGGGCTCATTTCCTCTCTCACGCGCTCAGCGTCCCCAGCGCTCCCTCTCCAACACCTTGCTGTTCAGAGACTCGTCACGCCAAATTTTCAAATACATCATCTTGGCTCATATCTCCCTGAAAGATAACTTGTAGCAAAACCAGTATTTTCAGTACTGGTTTATTGGAAAATACACCAGAGTCCTGCATTCATTTCTTCCCTGGAAAAAAAAAAAACAGCATCTTTTGAGAATGAGGGTTCCCAAATTTGCCCTCTTTCACGCCACAAATCATTATAATTGAAGGCTGGGTTGTTTTTGTCCAAAGTTAGGTAAACAGACAAGCTAGGCCAAGAGCCCTTGACCCACATAAAAATTGTTACATTTTCTTCTTCTCTTACATAATTCAGGTAATCTGAATACACAAGTGCAAAAAATGAGCATCTCAGAAGTTAATTGGGTGTTCAAGGCAGTACACCCCGGCTGTGGACGTCAGTGGCCACCCGATTTCTCCGGCCAGGAAAGTGCAGCCCAGACCGGTGTGGGCGTGCAGGTGGGGGGGAGGCATGGCGGGGGCAGGTTTGGGGGGGAAGGCGTGGGGGTGGGCAGTGCGGCACTTTGAACGAAAGGATGTGGGCCTTGGACTCAGCAAGGGACACACATGGCAAATATTTTAATTTGACATCAATGCCACATCTAGCTCCTGTATCTTCATTATCCCCTGGTATTAATTACTCAATTCTCACATGCAGAAGGGTCATACTTATCATGATCATTTTCACCAAAATCTATGTGTCATTTTTCCTCTGAATAAAGGTCACGTGAGCTCATGGATCCAGAAGAGCTTTAGGAGACAGAAACACTGTTCCACTTGTGATGTAAATAAAATGCCGGGCAATCATGGAGCACAAAGGTGTGCTCCCCAGCACCCCGCTCTTGGACTTTTGCACTTTGCTGGGCAAGTCAGCTAGCCAGAACACGTACATACGATCTAGAAAAGGCAATATTTGCCTGTATGTAGATGATAGAGATATAAGGAAGCTATAATATAGGTACAGATATAAATACAGATGTAGATCCTATAGATGTGCATTTGTATATATGGGAGTTTATGGCTACCTATGTACAGATATAGGGATACATAGGATATGCATATATGTATACCTGGCAATATATGTCTGTGTCTATATGGGACGATAGCCTGAGTGCATATAGAGATATAGGAGATGCATGCATGTGTTTACATGGGATACATGCATGTACATATATCTCTGTATGTAAGACAGTTAGAGATCTGGGACGTATGCATACACGGCGACTTTGCCTGCGTTCGTGGGGAGAATGTACGCTAAGTTCACGCAAGTGTCCCATTAGGGCTATTGTCACTGAACTTGGACCTGCCCTGCAGAAAATGGTACTCCATTAGACCAGCAAGGGACTTCCGTGGTTCCCATTTGGGGTGGCTCGGTGTTCACTTTGTGGCTGTGTCTGAAGTTGAAAATAAGACTATAAACAGGTAGAACCAATGAATAGGTGGTTGAAGGTGTTGGTAATGAAACGTGGGGCTGGCCTCAGGCCATGGGAATATAAATGGAGGGGCGGGCACACACTGGGGCGCCCCCATAAGCACCTCCACAGGGAGAGCAGTAAGCAGTGAGTATTTGATGTGGGAGTGGGGGAGGGGTGAGAGGGAGATCAAGCATGGCGGCCGGGGTGGCCTGGGGACAGGGACAGGCAGGTCGGAATGGTCCAGGCGCCTGAGCTGTGCATCAGAAAGCTGTGTGGTGAGCCAGGGTCCGGGCCGTGTGTGATGGAGGCCACATTGACGTTCACTGCGGGGAGGCGGGGCAGTCTGGTGGCTGTGGCACAGGCTGCGGAAGTCCGAGACCGTGGCTTGGACGCCTCCCTCCTCCCTGTGCCCCCTGCAGGACCTGAGTGTGTCTTCTCTGCTCCACATTCCTCATTTGCAAAGTGATGAAAATAAGGGGATCCTTATGAAGGTTGATTTATGATTTGACCCAGCTAAAACTTCTAGAACAGGGGCTGGCCCAAGGAAGGGCTCAACCATGTGTAATGACAGCCAATATTTATATGATGCTCCTTCACGTAGTTCTAGCCCAAATCAGCTGTCAAGCGTACCCATGAGTTTTCCTCATGGGGGTGAAAGGCTCGGGCATGGAGACTTGCACTGGGCACAGAAGTCAGCGGGGATAGCAAAAGGAAAAGGAGGAAACTGGGGTTAAGTCCAGTGCTTGGGGGGGAGGATAGTGTAAGAAATCTGCAAGGAGAAACTGAGGCAGACTAGGAAGGGGACAGAGACCAAGCATAAGAGGGAGCTGGAGGGGTGGGTCACCCAGGGGCGCTGGCCTCTGTCACAAGGGACGCTGGCCTCAGTCTTAGATGTTCTGTGACCATGTGCTCCTCAAACTCTAACAGGCGTGCAAACCCTATCGAATGCAGATTCTGTGCAGTTAGTCTGGGTTCCGGCCCGCGTGCTTCTCTCACAAAGCTCCCAGGAGACACTAACGAGGCTGGTCTGCCGACCTCACTTTGAGGAGCAAGGATTAAATACTGGCAGTGGCTCTTTGTGCTGCTTTGTTTTACCTTAGTAAAGACTAAGCCGCACACCACTCGAGTAGGATCTCTTCCTATATACGGTGCTCATCTCTCTCCACCAGCAGGTAGGATCCCCAAAGGGATCCCCTTCCTCGTCTCTGTTTCTGGCTCAGGACCGAAAACTACAGCGCTCCCCCTTCGGAATCTCACTCTCTCTGGAGCCCTCCTAGAGAACCCAGGCATATAGAACTTGCTACGCTAAACACGCCCTTAAAACTATTCTAGACGGGGACGTTATTGAGCTTCCATTGCAACTGCAGAGCCTGGAATTCCTGGTCTCGGGAACTGTAGACTGAATCCCCAAATCCCAGGGGCTTTGGAGGTGGTTAAGTCAAGCATGTGCATTCTGCCTTTTAATTCTGTTCTCGAAGCCTCTGCATTATACACTAACTACATAGCCCGGTACCAGATTCCTGGCAGGACATAAATTATGAATGTAAAAGTCATAAAGGGAAATTTATAGGTGGCTTCTGTTGCACTTAAAATTAGCATTTGGAAATTACATCACATTCTGATTCCACCACGAGATCGATCAATTGCTTCCTGCATTAATTTGCTCTCCTAGGTGCCACAGGTTATTGCTTTTGGGGGGTGCATGTGACAATTTGCCCATTCCCTCTTGTTTCAGATGCCTGATGCATCTTGTGGTCCAGATGGGAGGCTAAGAGCGGACTTGGTGATGGGGCATGGGAGTCACGAGGTAATGCATTGCCACTGGGGCTCTAGAGAAGGACCCTGATATCCTTCTTTACAAAGCCCTCCTATAGGAGATGGTTCAGGACACCCACTGATCCCCCATTTTGCTTGGACTATAATTAATCATGTCCTAAGGAAAGAACATGTAGATCCCACTTATTCTAGATTTATGTAGTGAAAGCCCACATAAATCCCAATACTATAGATTTAAAATTGGATTCCAGTGGTATAAATGTGAAGTGGTACAAAACATAATATATTTCATAGGAAAACCTCAAGATTCTGATGTTTGTGTTCTGCGTTGGTACAACAACTGACTGTTCCCCCCTGACTTCTTATATCTGAGTGCCTTACTGAAAATCAAGTCTGGTTTGCCCTACTTCTATCAACCCGGGAAATGAAGGGTAGGACTTTTATTCCAGGCAGAGCCCCGAGTAAACATAAGGTGCCCAGAAGAACTAAGTTCAAGGTGCTGGCGGGTTGTTAACCATGAATGATGGCATCCACACTCCCCAGAACCAAAGCCAAAAATGAGTCATCCCTGATTTGTGAGGTGAAGGAGGAGGGTACCGTTGGGAAGATCTGATGATGGTCGCTCAGTCTGGAGGCTCTGACTCGGGCAGCGATGAGGAAGCCCTGTCTGCCGCTCTCTGTCCCCTGCTGACCCTCAGACTTCACTGCTCATGCGCACATTGCCCTGGGCTCAGCCCACCCCGCCCGATCCACAGGGTCACCGAGGGAAGACACCATTAAATGTTACGGTAATGCAGTCACCAGTCAAAGGAAAGTGCATTTCCGTGTTTCCTCCTGGTTCTGTCCATTGTCAGACCTCTCTCTCTAAGCCCAGCACTTCTGTTTACTTCTCAGTCCACGGCCAGCTCTTAACTCCATCGTGGCACTGGAGTGGCCTCCAGTAACATGGCCGCAGTCTTGTGGCTGTCAACCCTGATGGTGACCTTTCCGCCCTATGCTTGTTGGTTTTTTGCTAGAGTGGACGCTGCTCAACACTCCATCCTGCTTGGGTCTCTCTGCTTCTGTCCCTCCTGGGACACGACGCCCTGCTCTTCCTTGTATCTGCCAGCCCTTTGGTCTTGGTTTCCCCGTGAGCGCCTCTTCCTGCAAATTTAAATGGTGGCATCCCTTCCTCTGTGCTCGCTCCACAAGTTCACTCAGGGTCATCCCTCCTGCTTTCCCAGGCTTTGAACTGAAGTCAGAGTTAGTGCCACTGACCCTAAATCTGGGCCCGTGGCTCGCACCTCTCTTCTGGGCTTCAGAGTCATCGGTCCCGCAGGCTGCCGGAGCTTGCGCCCCCTCGGGTAAGGCCCAGGCTTCTCAAACCTGAGATGTCTGCACCAAGTCCATCTTCCCACTTCTGCCGAGCTCTCTGCCTGGCTGTCCCCCTACTCCCTCTAGCTAGCCGTCTGTGACACGTCCCAAACCATCTTTTCACCTTCTCTTGATTCTGGCCAATAAACACGTCCTGCCAATTTACCTTCCCTGTAGTCGCTAAGTTTCCCCTCTGCTGTCCCTGGCTCTTCTGTGGCTTGGCCTCCGGCAGGAGCCTTGTCACTCGGGCTCCTCTCTCACTTACCAGCTCTGTGCCACTGAGGTCAGCTGCCGGTCCAGCCGACCCGACCAAACACCCGTGCGTGTCTCTATCTAACTTAGGACCTGGCTGCGCCTCTCTGTCCGCCGAAGGGCAGGGCTGACTCTTTAGTCCGGGACCACATTTCCATCCTCAGGTCCTGTCGATCCCCCCCCCACCCACTACTGCTCTCGACACACCACTCATACTCTTACCCACCCTGTCGCCAACCCCAGAGTCACGGTCAAGGCAGTTGGCAGCTGGTCCTGGGAGGAGGGAGGTGCTGGCCACCGGCTGGTGCAGGGCCACAGGGGCAGCTCCCGGGCTAGTTGTCACCCTCCTTGCTGCACCCTGGAAAGGACAGTCCTGGGGAGGGACTGGGGACCCATGCCCCCGAGGGCTCAGAGCAGCTGCATGAACTCACTGTCTGTGCACTTCACCAGAGAGCTTCCCACCGCCTGTCCTGACCGCCAAACACATTGCCACCCTCAGAGCACTTGCTCCTTCTCTTTTGTCTTTATTATAATTTAAAGGACATTTTAAATGTCATTGTTGTTTCTCTCTCTCGTGACCCTACAAGTTGGGCAGGGTCACCCGCCCAGGATGTGTACACTTCACATGTGAACATGATTTGTATGATCCTCACTAATCCTATTTCGTTGAAAGCAGAACGTTAAGGAGGTCGGGTTATTGGAAAAATCATGGGCAGTAGGTGTGATGGAACATACACGAGCCAGCCCCTTACATTAGAGACTTGTCCCCACCAGGCAGCACGCCGCACATGTCCTCTGGAAATAATCCCTTATAACTTCCACGGCTCCAGATACAGTAAAAACGCCTCCCTCCGTACCTTGCAAGATTGATGTGAACATCCACTGGTATTGGGACCTAAAAGCGATTTTAAAATATAAAGCGATGACTAATTTCAATACATCATTGTTAAAATATACTGAAGAATGGTGTTGGGCTTTTAATAGGACTGTGCACCTAAGTGTCTCATTAACTCCTTTTGAAGAAGACGGATTGAAGGTGCTTGACTCAATTAGGAGAAAGAATTGATCTCTTTGTTTCTTTCCCTTGTTCCCCTTGACCTCCTCTTTCTCCTTCTCCCCCTTCCTGCAGGGAAGGAAAAATTCTTCCTCTACTCTCTACCCTCTAAGGTCTTTCAGCTGGATGAAGAATTACACTTACATGAGATGGGTTCATAGAAGGAAAATATTCAAAATTTTATTACATGCCCACTGAGGCCCAATAATGAGGTTGAGACCTAAAGAAATAGCCGAGACAGACAGTTTCTATACTTTTTATACAAAGAGATAACTTTGTAAGCCATTAACAAGATAAAGAAAACGGGTGTTCGTGATCTTTATTTTTAATTTTTTAAAAGATTTTATTTATTTTTCTTGTTTTTATTATGTTCAGTTAGCCACTATACAGTACATCATTAGATTTTGATGTAGTGTTCAATGATCCATTAATTGCGTATTAGTAAGGAATTCTTAGCAGAATTTGGGCAGAGGTAGCAGATTAGAAAAAAATAATAATAAGGCTTATTTCTACTTGCTTTCTTGCCTTAGAAATTCGTATCTGTGGTGATAAGATGTCTTTTTACTTCATCTCATGGGACGGGTACCTTTCACGTGGGAGATTTACTTCCTGCTTTTAGGGGGACAGAGGAGGGCCTGAGTATCTTTGCTGTTTCTTAAGTAAGTTACTTGAAATAATCGGTATATTAAAGTGGCACATTTGGGGTTGCTCTTGGTCCCTACATCCTTCTCCTTCTTTGTCTTAAAATCACGTTGTTCTAAGATCCTCACCGTAAAACGTGTTGAAATACCCTCACCAAACCAGAGTGTGGATTGGGAACAAAACATCCTATGGTGAGCCAAGTTCACTCTTCTGCTGGATTCCACCCTCAAGTGCACCCGCAGACCTCGTGCCCCATGCCCTCCTCGTGCCCCATGCCCTCCTCCTCCTCTGGACGGACAGGTGAGGAAGGAGGACTCCACACACACTCTAGAAGCGCTCGGCACGAGAACAAAGCAGCCCAGATGGCAACAGAGGAAGGAGGCTCCGTTGGGCACCATCTTCTCACCACAGTAGGCTCTCTGGTTAGTAGAGAAGAGAGGAAGTAAGAAGACAGTCCACAGGGCTCTGTGCTTGGTGCAGCAGAGGGAGCAGATTTCTGGGAGGTTCTGGTAAAGGTTTGGTACATGGAGGTCATGCATACCCAATTTAAAGGTGAAATCCAATTCTCTAGTCCTTCTCTGGCTGATACATAATCTATTTTATAGATGCTAATGCTGTCTCTGGTATGAGGAGAGAGAAGTCTGACTACAGACACAATTTCTATTTCTACCTTCGAATGAAAGAAAGCTGTCATTTTCTGCCTGAAAGATGGATGAAGAAGGAACCATGGATGTTGAACATGTTAACTGCCCAGTGTGTCTGCTCGGGTTTCTAGTACTAGAGTGATTGAATCTAAACACACGGTTCGCTCCTTGTTTTCTACAGAGGGGATACCTGCTGCCACTGGGAAAGTTCTGGATGGCACATGCAGCCCTCCTTCAGGCTGTGCTTTGGTGGAGTGCCCGATGGTGACCTACCGTGACCAGGACACGAACCTCCCACCGCATACGCATAAGGCCAGGGGCTTCCACACTGAGAAGATGGTGTGCGTTCCCCTGTTACAAATCACAATCCCAGAAAAATACTCATGTTGCTCTTGGTCTGTCATTCCATTCTTAGCCTCGTAATGAATTCCCTTTCCCTGTTTACTTTGTGCAGGAAGATGGTACATCCCACCGGAACGTGAGATGTGAAAACTTTACTGTGAGAAGTGAAATGCTCTACGTGAATAGCAAGGAGCATCCTTTCCTCTTGAGGAGGGAAGAACAACACGGTCGTCCCTGGGGCGAAGTGAAAGGGCCCAACAGAGGTGCGCATTACCAGCCAGTTAGTGAGTGGGTTAGGTTGGCACAGTGGTAAATACTGGACAGTCCAACGACAGCACCTGTGTGTGCCCCAGTCTCTCTCCTGCTCTCTCACCCAACACTGATTAAACACTTGTCACCCACTGGGCACTGGACCACAGCTCTATGTAGGGAAGATGTAAAGACATAATAAGCCTTGTCTTCTAATTTCTAGGAACTCACAGCCAAAACAATTGCAAAAAATTATGTATCTACACATGTACAATATACGTCATGTAATATATGATGATGTTTAGATAGGAGACATTATATGACCGACATATATTCACAGATCATATTGTGTAATCTGTAATATATTTGAAGTACGTGTGATGGTTACTTTTATGTGTTGGCGTGGCCAGGCCGTGGTGCTGAAGTTCGATCAAACGTTTCTCTGGAAGGTGACGTTCTTGTCAAACATTCCGTGAGCGTGTTTTTGGATGAGATGAACATTGACATCGGTGGATTTGGAGTAAAGCAGGCTCCCCTCCCTCATGTGGGTGGACCTCATCTGCTCAGTTGAAAACATGAAGAGAAGGAAAAGATTGGCCTCCCCTGAGCAAGAGCGAATCCTCCGGCAGGTGACCTTGGACTTTGTCTGCAGCCCCAACTCCTCCTGGTTCCACAGGCGACTGCCTTCGGGCTCAGGGGGCATTTGGGCTCTGTCGTCTCTGGCCTGTGGGCTCCCCGTGCCGCCTCCATAATCACGTGAGCCAATTCTTTAAAATATACCTCCATGTACATCCTATTCGTTCTGTTACTGCGGAGACGCCTGTCTGAGGTAGTGTGACGTTTGCCAGCAAAGGGAGGTAGAAGATGTTGTGTGAACAAAGGCAAGGAAGCCTGTCCTTCTGGCCCTGAACAGCTTTGGAAGTGTCTCTGATGGGGGACGAGTGAACTGATGAAGGGGTGCGGAGAGACGGGCCTTCCAGCAGAGACAGAACCCTCGGCCTCCTCATTCGCTCAGTTGCTCCTCTGCCCTCCAATATACTCTCATCATTGGCTGAGGCTCAGTAGCACGTTCTTCCCCGTCACAGTGGATTGGCTGTCACCTGCCGGCTGGTGGAAGAGGACACAGCCCACAGTCTGTGCATCCATTCTGGCTTAATTGGCTTTTTTAGTTCCTAACAAGCTTCTTCACAACCTGTCCCTGCACAGAATTCTTCTACTGGAGGGAGGCCCACAAAGAGGACAGACACGGGTGGAGCCTAGGGATGGGCCCTGCCGAGTGTCCCCACCAGGCCCCCAAGAGCCCAGACCATCCCAGGAAGGTGCTGGCATCCCTCTAGTGAACTCTTGAAAATATGTCTTCGGTCTCTGGCTCAGCTCAGAGCTGTCAGTCTCAAAGGTCACCAGGAATGTGACAGTCACCCTGACCCTTGGCAAATCAAGGAGGAAGGGCCCAGGGAGGACTGACTCTCTGTAGCTACCAGGGGACAAATGACCTCCCAATTGCTTCAAGTATATGCCTGAGGCTTCCACCTAGGGGGACTGGCCTAGAAGCAAATGGATATTTTTTTCCTAATATAGTTACAAATAAATTTAAAAGATCTTATCAGGGGCGCCTGGGTGGCTCTGTGGGTTAAAGCCTCTGCCTTTAGCTCAGGTCATGATCTCATGGTCCTGGGATCAAGCCCCACTTCGAGCTCTCTGCTTGGCAGGGAGCCTGCTTCTCTCTCTCTGCCTGCTTCTCTGCCTGCTTGTGATCTCTCTCTCCTTGTCAAATAAATAAATAAAATCTTTAAAAAAAAAATAAAAGATCTTGTCAGATCTCTGCTGTGTTTCCTGACCTGTAAACTTAGGAATCTCAGCTCTTGGATGATGGCAGGGATTCCTTGCATGTCGGGGACGCTGTGTTCTCTGATCGATACTCATGGTTTTCCTGGGAGAAATGTAAGGTTGAGTGCTTGAGGACTGTGAGGCCTGGATGAGCTCAAAATCAGCTGTTGGCAGGGCCACACTCTCTCGAAGGCTCTAGAGGAGGCCCCTTCCAACCCCCTTTTTCTATCTTCCAGTGTTTGCTGGCAACCTGGCATTCCCTGGGTTTTGGCACTTCACGCCATTCTCTCCCGAGTCATCACATGGCATTCTCCCTGTCGGTGTCCGGGTCTGTGTCTCTTTTCCTCTCCTCTTCCAAGGACATCAGTAGTGGACTAGCGCTGTCCTAATGTGCCATGGCCTCATCCAACCTTCATCCCATCTGCAAAGCACCCGTTTTCAAACAAACCCATATCCGTGGGTACTTGGGATGAGGAATTCAACATATCTTTTTGGGGACATGATCCAGCCCACGCTGGCATCTTAGTGTCCCCCATGCAAGGTTAATGACTGAGGACTTGTCAGCCGGTCTCATCCCTGTCTCTTTCACAGCAAACTGTGTATTCCGAAGTGCATTCTACAAATTTACAGACGACCCTACCCAACCCCATCAGAGGTGTTTGACCAAGGAATCATTCGAAATTCAGATTTATTCCAAAACCTCCTTTGTAGGAATCAGGATAAAGACTCATTTCTCTCTGTTGTGTTTTCACACATCATGATGACGATGGAAATGCAGTTTATTTCAAATAAAGTAAACATAGCCAAACAGGGCTTCAACACATCACCCATATTAGCCCAATTACGCAGAGGCCGCTCCATCATTGGATTTCCTTAAATAATTCTTCCGATGTCCCAGTAGGTTAGAGAAGATCCTTGTCTTATTACAACAGTTATTACAAAACAAACAAACAACAACAGCAAAACCCGTCAGCTTCCAGAGTGGAAGCCTGTGAGTAGGGGGTATTTAAATCCGCAAAGTGTAATGAACGGTCACAAGTTGAAAGTGATTTTGAACAGTAAGGGGTATGAGCTGTGGTTCATGGTCGTCACTGAAATCTCGGGGGCTTCGCTTCTGGTCAGTTCCGGGGAACACTTGCAGGTGGAGTTTTCCGGGAAGGCTAAGTCTCCAGAGCCCCGGCCATCAGTGGCCACCAGACTGACCACTAGTCACGGGTAATTATTAGTGTTTGTGAGGCAGCTTTTCTCGGAGGGTTCTCGAGCACCGGGCACGGCTGACTCACTAGCCAGTAGAAGGCTGGTGGTCTTCTCCCCACTGACCTCAGTGGGCAAGAACAGTGGGCATGTGCTAGCCCACCTCCCACAGAGGTGGAGGAGACCCTGTAAGTCTCCCCATGGTCTCGTGACAGAGGCAAGACATGGGTGCTGGCCAGATTGGCAGGCGGTTCGCTCTGTCTCCCTGTTTTGCAAGCCGTCCTCGGAGTAATCTTTCGACATCATGGCTGACATTCTAATTCAACCTTCATCCTGGTGTTTCGTCCTGGTGTATTACGTCGGTCCTTTGTGCATGTCTCTGGGAAATGACAGTTATTAGACAAGAACAAAAATAAAAGCAGAATGTAAGTGGTAGGCTTTGATAAATGAAACAGATAAAAGGATATGGTGTGACATTCTTTAAGATGGATGTTGATAATAATGGATAAATCTCTAAAGGGGCTCTTAGGGAATTTATGCTCCTTAGAAAACGTACAGACACAACTGGAAGAGATGGTCTCTTCTGAGACTCTTCCCATGTTTTCCTGGGCATTTACACACTTCCCACGTGTGGGTCAGCAGGAGATCGGCGCATCTAAAAGAGCAGATGCTAAGCATTCGAACTTATATGGGATCATCTAATATTTTTTGTGAAGACCATATCTATTTTTTTTAAACTGTGGAGATGGGCCATTGACCCAGCAGTTCTGAAAAGCAAACATAATGTTAGGGAAAAGTACCTATTACAGGAGTTGAATTTATCAAAATTCTGATGTGTTCAGTGAGTCACAGAGAAAAGCAAACTTCGATGTGAGAAAAGCAAACTGCGATCCCGTGAATACAGAATTTTGCTATAAAAATTCTTTTATCAAGTGTCGAATTCCTAAATACAGTTTTTTAAAAAATATTGAATGCTGCCTCTGGAAATCGGTGAGAAAGCACATCAATTTTTAGGGACGTCCTTGCGTTTTCAAATGGAGCCAGGAAGGCATGGAGGAGGTGGGCTTTCTGCCTGCCCTCACGAGGTGGAACCATGCACCCACGGACTGAACCACAAACTCTCCGAGGACCCTGCAGGTGCACCTGCCATGTGCCACAGAATTGGGCTGTGCTTACTCAGAGTCTTGGCAGACAATTCTGTTCAAGCAGGATTCCTCTTCTGCCACCAACAAGGATCAGAGTTCTTTGTAAACAACATACACGAACGTTTCTCTTTGTCTTTAACACTCCCAGACTTTTGCTCCCCAGAAGGACGTAATTTGAGTTGCTGCCCAAACTTGTGCTCCCCGAATTGGAATTCTGAGACCCTTAGGTAGAAGTTTCTGTTATATTTCGGGTCCGCCCCTTCTCCATCAGCACTGCCTACCCTGAAACTCGAAGCCGCTCTCCTGGAGGGGAAGCTTTATTCTGTGCTGGAGCATGATTAAGGCATTAGATTAGAGAGCAGAAGATCAGAACCCAGTCTAATTGATAAATGTAGGTTGGTTTTGTGAGGCTCTCGTTGCTGGCGCCCGCATGTGATGTGTGCGTGAGCATGTGAGAATGAGCTGGTTGTGCTCTTCCTGGATGGTTCTCGAAAAAGGTGTCGCAAGCTGGAAACTACCTTGTGACCGTGAACACGGGCAGTGTGGTTCACGGCGGCCGGTCAGAGTGGACCGGGCCCTGGGATCCCGGCTTAGCTCTCTCCACACTCCATGTCCCTGGCTCAAAGACACATTGGCATTCTTCCCAACATTTTGGAACACAGATGCATCCTACAATGGGTTTGTAGGTTTAAGTCATTCTTTTCTGTTCGAACTCCAGCAAAGTCAATAGAATATTTCAGAATCGTTGCTCTCTGAACTCAGGATGTTTCAGAATCATTGCTCTCTGAACCCTGGGGCCCCGAGCATTAAGAGATAAAATGAAGCCCAACATGATACAAATTATATTTATCGTGCGGGGAGAACCGGAGAGTCCGCCCCAGAGACTGCAGCTGTATCCAATTCAGAGGACGATGAAGGTCACCACCTCTCCCTCTCCACCGATAAAGAGAGCAGAAATGTATTGTTCCAGAAGATCGAGATTCTGAAAGATCCTGCTCTCTCCATGCCCTGTGGCTTCTACAGGCCACTTTAGTTCCTTTCAATTCTATTTCAGCCTCTTTCTTTCTAAATGAGAACTCCTGCAAGTGACCAGTTTCCTTCAGTTGGAAATGCACTTTATTTACTTGATGGTTAGTGACACAATGGCTAACTTGGTGTATGTTAGTTGTTTTCTTGTTTTATTTTTTTTTTTTTTTAAGATTTTACTTATTTGAGAGAGAGAGAGAGAGAGAGCGAGAGCGAGTATGTACACGAGCAGGGAGAGGAGCAAAGGGAGAAGCAGTCTCCCCGCTGAGCAGGGAAGCCTGACATGGGGTTCAGTCCCAGGACCCTGAGATCACAACATGAGCCAAAGGTGGATACTTAACCAACTGAGCCACCTAGGCTCCCCTGTTTTATTTTTTAAATTGCTTTAAAGGTTGCTTTAGAGCCAGTCCTGAGACAGGGGGCTGCTGGATCATGTTTAAAGTTCTTTATTCATGTTGCCAAGCTAGCTTTGAAAAATGATACATTAATTATAAATACTAGCGGGGTGTGATTATACCAGCCTCGCAATCAACTCATCAGCATTATTTATTTGGCTAATTTGAAAAGCATAACATATTACAACACAGCTTGCTTCTGCACTTTGATTGTTCCTCGGTTTGGATGTATTTCATGTCTGTGGCTTTACTCACTGTACTGGTGTTTACTTGTGAGGCATTCGGGCTACGGGGTTGAGCCGAATAGATAGAACCTTTACCTCGGTGTCAGTCTCGGTCCTCGGAGAGGGAGGTGAGGTGGGGCTGGAAATCAAGGGCATGCAGGGGAATGCCTGGGAGTGATAGAGGGGAAAGGTGGGGGGAGGAAAGCCTCCAGCCATAGTGAGCGAGGACAGGGCACTTGTGGGAGGCGAGGGGAACAAGGGACGACTGGGCAGGAGGAGCCTTAGAGGCTGGCCACAAGTCGGGGGTCCCAGAGCAAAGCCTGACCTTTAGAAGAGATCTGGGTTGGGTCAGGGTGGGGTGTCCCCCTCCAGTGTTCCTCCATGTGGTCACTGTGTGACCCCAGCCTGGGGAAGGGAGAGGAATAAAGGAGGCACTGGGAGGCTGTCTGCTGACTCTGCCAGAGAGGGGAGGGAGCCGTCCCCCTCCTCATGGTGGGGTGGAACTACTCCTCATGGAGACTGAATGCTCAAGGAAGTTTGACTTATTATAGAAACTCAATAAGTAAATACTAACTGGCTTGATTATTTACTAGAGTCTAATGATTTTGGATGAATTGCATAGGTTTCTAGATTATGTGGAATTTTCTGGAAAGATTTTTATATACATATTTCCAAATATGGTTATGGGTCTTTGGGTGTGTGTTTTGAAAATTTGAAAATATTTTCTGATGTATAAAGCATGAAAGCGTATCTTCGGGTCATATGTAATTATGCCTTTTACGAAGAGTAACAAAAGCAATCCATGGATGCATGTCCTGGGCTTGCGTGATCATTACAGTGTTAGAGCTGACACCACAAGCCCCTTTGAGTGTCTTGTCCTTTCCTCTCTCCCAATATTATTACTGTTATATGGTTGATACACTCCCATATCTTTTTTCTGTGTATTCATGGACACATGTGTTTAAAAATACATGGTATTATTTGTGACCAACCATGGGTGTCCCAGTTTCTTTGGCCATTTGTCTAGTGATGGGAATTTGGGACATTCCTAATCCTTCAGGAATAAAAACCCTGTCTCAAAGCAACCTGTCTTGGCATCTGTCCCTAACCTCTCCTCCCTCTTTATTTACCTACCTCTGCCTGACCTTGCAGCACATATGAATTTGTTCACTCAATTACTGCCTATCTTCTCCCATTAGAAGGCGAGCCCCACAATGGCAGAGCATTGGGTGGTTTGCATGGAGTAAATAAAAGATGACCCTGCGGCCAGACTAGGGTATTTCTACCTGGACCATGAATAATGCTCGGCACGGCTGCGCCATAACCCATTGGAAGGACACACTGAAGTCAACCCTGCAGCCCCAGAAAGCGCCAGAGTTTCCCATCGTTCTCTGACCTTTCTGCCTACTCTTAGCAATGTCATCTCAGCTCTGCTCTAATCCTTCCAGCTCGGAGATGAGGATAATTAAGATCCAAATCACCAATTGCTTCTGTTTCACAAGAGTATCTGGCCCTCTCTTGCTCGCTTGCCCAGCCCAAGCCCAGACCCTGTAAAGGACCCTGGGTCCTCTGAGACCGAGGAGCTCCTGCATTTATGGGGCACCTTTCCCCTTGGTGCAGGATTGTCAGCAGAGGTCCCTGGTGGTGCTTTATGATACGAGCAACAACCCAGTGCCCAGGATGGTTCTGGGGACATGCAGGGCACTTGGCAAATATTTCTGGAATGAATAAATAAATGAGGATGTTAAAACTCCTGGACCAGAGGTCACAGGGATTTTGCATTTTGGGAAATACTTCCACATTGCCCTTGGCTATAAGGACTTAAATGTTTGAGAACAGAAATTTCCCTTCATGTCCATGGAGCCTCGTTATTATTAAATTTTCTAGATTTTCCAATCTGATGGGAACAAATCAATCTGTTTTTATTTAGTCGTCCCAAGTGAGAATCACACGGCCAGGTTTTTGGATTATTTGAATTATCGGTTCATGTTCTTTCTCATTTTTCCCATTGTGTTCCTTCTCTTTTTCTTTTTCTTTTCTTAAGATTTTATTTATTTATTTGACAGAAAGAGAGATCACAAGTAGACAGAGAGGCAGGCAGAGAGAGGGGGGGAAGCAGGCTCCCTGCTGAGCGGAGAGCCCGATGTGGGGCTCGATCCCAGGACCCTGAGATCATGACCTGAGCTGAAGGCAGAGGCTCTAACCCACTGAGCCACCCAGGAGCCCCTCCTTCTCTTTTTCTTACGTGTTTGTAGTAATCCCATTTTGTAACTCTTTGTACTGTATATCCGTTGCAAATGTGTCTCAATGTGTCACATGACTTCCATTTGTCAGTTTTTTTTTTTTCTGTTTTCATTTATTTTAAAAATTTTAGTTATGCTTTAGGGTTCCCAGAGATAAGAATTCTGTGTTGGGTTTCTTCAGAAAGTGCTCCCCAGGGAAAGGGGAACGGGATGGACGAGGAATGTGTGTAATTTCGGGTGGGGCCTGACTCCAGGGATTCCTCCAGGGGGAGGGACTCTGCAGAGAGTGTCACCCCCCAGGCGCCCACCTGCCCCAGAGTGAGGGGGCTGCCTGCTCATGGTCCTGCGGGGGTAAGTCAGGATAGGGCCAAATGGGGCAGGTGCAGCCGCCTGCGTGAGCCGGCACTGCTCTTCAGTAGCCTGGGGGAGTTTCAAGGGCATCCGGGCAATTAGCTTTCTATTTTGGTGAAATTTGCAGGTGAGACTTTTCTGGCAGACCTGATCATTTACTCCTGTGACAGCTCTTAGTCATCCTTTGCCTCTTGCTGCTACTTTTGCTTATTGTCTATCCGCTTAGCCATTGCACTTCAAATTCTGACGAATAAGGTGGTCGTCTTCTTCTTAGCTGTCTTCTTCTTAGCCTTCATGGTCCGCAGTCCTGGCTCTTGCCAAGGTCAGTGTGGAGGCTCCACCTGCTTCGCACACAAGCTGGCTGCACCACTCCCTGAGGCAAGACAGCTTATGGAAAGTGCTGGAACAATAAGGAAACCGAGATCCTGCCTATCTTCTGTTTTTCCAGGGAGAATATTTTAAAATTGCTTGCATCCAAATCAAATGCATTAATTTTTCCATGATGTGGTTGAAATGGATTTTTACTTATTTAATATATTTTGCATACATGTTTAATTTTATGTGAAATAAACCAACACATTCATTGAAAATATTAATTTTCCCCTTCTCTGTTGTCCCAGAACAATTTTATGTAAAGTCTTCACACTGAAACACGTCTTCAGCATCACAAGGAATAGGGCTTTCATCATCAGAAGCAGATTTCCAGAACACATTGTATCAGTTCTATATAAAGACTCTGAGACTACTTTTCAGAATTCACTTATGAATATTGAAAAGCCTCCATTTCACAAATAAGGAAACTACCTTCTCCATGGCTTCCGACAGCAGCTACGACATGATGCTCTTGCTTCTAGTCCTGCCTGGTCCCTGTGGCTACACAGCCTCCTTCTCAACCACCCAGCTTACATTTCCCCCCTTCTGAGTCTTCTTTCTGTCTAAATACACTTCAATTGTATTTTCTTGATGAATTTGGAAACCCTTCCCTAATGTTCCATGAAAAATCATGCCCAAACTAGGTGGAATCGGTCTTTTAATCTACTAAAAAGTGATACTATCATATTTATATTTCCCACCTAGAAAGTGGGCTGTGGATCATTGTATTCAAGGCTTGTACAGTCCCCAACAAATTTGGTCGCTTGTTGTATAAAGGTCATGCATCCTTTCTTAAATTTGTTTCTAAATATTTTATGTTTTCCTTTCTATTGTAAATAGAAATTCCTTATGAATGATTCATTCCAGGTTACTGATGGTATGGAAGAATGTAATTGATTCTAGGCATATTTATTTTATATCCTGCTAATCCATAAAATTTTTATTAGGTCTAAAGTTTCCTAACAGAAATATGTAAACTGTCCAAGGATATGATTATATTTATCATGATACTTTTTTGAACCTCAGTTTCTAAATCTTAGATTTGTTTTTTGCAGCCACAGGAGCATAAATAAAGCATAAAAATAGACCAAGAGCTACTGTAGCCCATTCCAGTGCCTAGATCATGTCCAGGGATTGAGGGATGTCATAGGGATCCCACAGCAGGGACTGGAGTTCAGGGCGCATTGGAATCAGAATTCGAGCCCCAGTGTGGCAGGGAGGAATGTGTCCCCTAAAGATATCCAGGTCCCAATACCTGCAACCCGTGAAGGTGAACTTACATGGAAAAAGCTTCTTTGTGGATGTGCTTCAGTTAGGGATACCGAGATGGGGAGCTTATTCTGCATTATTCTGCTGGGCCCTAAGTGCAATTAGAGGCATATGTAGGGCATGACAGCAAGGCACCCCAAAATGTGCCACTTTAACATACTGATTATTTTAAGTTATCTACTTAATAAACAGCAAGGACCCTCAGGTCCTCCTCTGTCCCCATGAAAGCAAGAATAAACTCCCATGTGAAAGGTACCTCCTTTCATGGAAAAAGAAATCCTTATTACCAGAGATAGGAAATTCTAAGCCAAGAATGCTATAGAACAAACCTTGCTACTTTTTTTCTAATCTGCTACCTCTGCCCAAATTCTGCTTTGAAATCTGTACTAATTAAAGCTCCGAAACACCTGTTTTCTTTATCCTGTTAATTCCTCACCAAGTTATTGTCTGTTTGTGTAAAAAGCATAAAACCTACCTGCCTTGCACATTTCTTTAGGTCTCAGTTTCATTATTGGATCTCTGTGGACACATATTGAAACTTTGGGTTTTTTTCCTCCTGTGAACCTGTCTCATGTAAATGTAATTCTTTGTCCAGCCGGAAGATCTTGAAGGGCAGAGGAAGACTTTTTCCTTCCCTGCAGACACAGAACAGGGTTGAAAGGAGCCTTAACTATGGACAGAAGAGAGGAAGGCCAGGTAATGGAAACAGAGGGAAAGAGAGTTAAAGTGTGCTGTTGGCCCCAAAGACACAGATAGAGGAGGGCCAGGAACCAGGCAAGGCAAGGAGGTAGATCGTCCCCTAGAGGCTTCAGACGGCACACTCCAGGCTAACAGCTGGGGGTCCCCCCGTAAAACCCATTTTGTTCCCTGAAGGCTTCTTCATTTACCTCTTACCTATATCTATTCAGCTTCTGGCCCTCTTATTAATTAAGCCGCAACCACAAAATAAATTAACTCAAATTTATGAGACAAGAATTTCTTACCACTAAATTTTAAGACTAGGCCTTAGGCCTCTGGAGTAGGTCGGCCGGCATCTTCACTGCCTTTGGGTTGGGTCCAAAGCCAAAGCTGGCCACTGTGCTCCTCCTCGAACCAGGACTAGGCGCAAAATTGTTTTCCCATCTTGGAAGGAACTAGGAGAGGAAAATCTACTTCATGTCTAGACCTGTCACTTTTTATGTTTTATGTGCTAAGGAATTGTCCAAAACTTCCCCCAAAAGGTTAAATAATGAGATTCAGAGAGAAAGGTTACAAACGTCTGACTTAAATGGGGAATTTCCTACCTGGGTGAATTTAGGAAAATATGGACTCCCAGAGAGCAGAGGACAGTGGTGAGATGTGTCTCAGAAGGAGCTCTGAGCTCCCCAGGAGGCCCTTATGCTTCTCCGGGACATCATGTCCTCACTAACACAGCCCTTCACGTGACCAGGTGACATCATCTCCAAAAGCCTCCCCATTTACACCTTCCAAATTCAGCCACGGAAGGGAGACCCACCTCATGTCAGGTATCAGCTTCCAGATTTAAAAGATGGATGAGGGGAGCAAGGACAAGGATAAGGAGAGGAAGAGAAGGAAGAAGGCGGTGGCCAGAGCCGTGGGGTCAAGGAGGAACCCCTCGAGGCAGCTGTGAGGATGCCCATGTGGCTGGGCGGGCATGGGTCAGGGAAGGAGAAGACAGGAAGTTTCTCGTTACCGGAAGAGAGGTACTGGCAACGCCATCCCAAGCATGCTCTTGACTCAGCATCCTTGTTTCATTTCTGATTCTAAGACTCCTAATCTATGTCTGTAGTAATTATAATTGTATTAATGGTCATAATATTAGCAAACACATAAAAGTTATAATAATAATTATTATGGCTGCTAAATAGGGAAGGTGTTAGGCCACTGAGAGGTTAAATAACCATCCCAATGTCAACTTGTTTGCATTTGGTGGAGCCCGGATTTGAATCCAGGCGGTCTGGTTCCTGAGCCTAAGCTCTGAACTACAACTCTCAGAACCACAGATTCCTCTCTTCCTATTCCAAGCGGTGTAATTTTACATAGGTATTAAAACATTCCCAATGTCTCTTCAATAGACATTGAAGTCATCTTATGGGATCTATTTTGGGGGCGTGTATTAGTCAGAAGTTCCAGGATATACAGATATAGACACATTATATATACAATGTATAATTTTACATATATAATACATTGTATATAACTACATACCACATACTATATATTATTATGTCTATATCTACATATGTAAAATAAGAAATTGACTCACATAACTATGGAGGCTGAGAAGTCCTATGAATGATTACCTTCTAAGGATTGATTCGATCGAGGGAAATAATAGTTTTATGGGTTGGAATTTGGCTCCTTTTTGGAGATCAACATTGACGTTGTGTCTTCATAAAGCATCTCCAGATGTTTTTTTCTAATGCAGAGGAGCAGAGCTCAGAGGCTCTGAGCACACCAGTAGGTCAGGAGAAAAACCTAGGGAAGTAAAACAGTGTAGCGATGTTTACCAAAGGGGCAGCATCTTGATGGAGGTGCTTATGTAAGTCTTAAAATAACACAGCAGAATTTCTAAATGATCCGTCTTTTGCACCGTGGATTACAAGTTACAGATTATTTTCCTTATTGCAGATGAAGAAACTGAGCTGAGTGTCTAAGTACCGTGTGCAGTCACACAGGCCACAGCAGGCTCGTGCTGCCCATCCCTGTGGACCAGGAGGACACAGGCCTGTGGGCTGCAGAAGGGTCCCTGCTCAATGATTCCTGTTCCTAAGCAGAATCTCGAGAGGCAAAGGGAGCTGCCCACTCAGGTGGGGCCCTTTGCGAGGTGAGTAGGCCCCTGTGATGGGATCCGTGCTCTTGTAAAGGAGACCCCGGAGAGCTCCCTCGCCCCTGCCGCTCCCTGAGGACACAGAGAAGGTGCCGTCTGTGAAGTTGGAGGAGGGCTCTCAGCAGACAATACTCTGCCAGCACCTCAGTTCCGGACTTCCCGGGCTCCAGAACTAGGGGAAGATGATTTCTGCCATCTACAAGCCACCCGGTGCGAGGGACCTTTGTTACAGTGGCTGGAAGGGACCGAGACATTTCTTTGTGAAGTCATGTCAGGCTCCGCAAAGCTTCCCCTTGCCCCTTCTTCCCTCTTGCTGCCGGATTCGGTTGTGTTAGCATCCTCCGTTTCTTCTCCTCTACCTCTCCAGAAACCTGACTTCCAGAACCTTCAGACGACGGAGTAAAGCCTGAGCGTCTCTGTTTTCCCACTCATGGCGGTTTGTCTGATTGTAAAGACGGCGGCGGCTTCCCAAGCAGGACCTCCCCAGCCAATCACTGACTTGGGGACCGTGCAGAGTCCTGTTACTCTTCCTCTCTAGAATATTCGCCCCATAGGACAAGTCAAGGGGAGAAGGCAGAAGGAGGAAGAGCGGGACATTTTCACTGTTCCCTTTAAATACTCCAAGGATCGAGGTCCCACTTCCTCTCACAGCACCTTATGGGTTCGCGGAGGTCACACCTGAGCCTGACAGGCGTGGGATGGCGATAATCCAAACACCAGTTCACAAGCTCCGAATAAGTGACATGTGTTCTATTTCCCTCCCTGATGAAGCACATTTCTTGAATCATCAAAATACTTCCCAAGCTCTTTCTTCGTGTTCCCATCTGACTGACCCGTGGGCTCCCATAGGTCTCTCAGTGTCGTTCCTGATGTCGTGGGATCGAGTGTGTCACAGCGGATGCCAGACGGGAATGGTGACACACTGATCAGCGTCCCGCCATTGATGAGCACAGACAGTACAATATTCTCTCGTTCTGTCGCTTCATGCTGCAAGCAGCGGGACAGGCGTAGTGACAGGGCATCCGGGAGAACAGCAC
>CM053607.1:2433214-2452310 GCA_028646535.1 Procyon lotor
ACTTAGAGCTCCTCTGTAATTTCAGTTCTACTGGATTCTGCTCAAGTCGGTTAAGAAAATAGTTTCACAGAAGCCGCTGGTTACAAGCTTCTAATTTCCTCTCATTACAAGAAGCTGGGATTTTAAAATATCAGCCTTTGAGTGCAGAGGAGAAACACCACACCAGTGAGTGCAGGTGTGTCTGAAGAATGCTTTAAGGGCGGAACATTCCAGAGTTTGTGGAACAGATGTGAAATGAAGATGAAGGATCTGCTATTTCAGAAATGCTGGGAACACTGGTGAGCTGCTCTCAGCGGTTTACCATGGGCTTGTCTCCATTCTCCATGGTGGCAGAGGGGTCCTCCCCGGGGTGGGGGGGCTCGCCTTCTTGCGGGAGAAACGACCTCTCTACCACAAGGGTTTTAAAAATTGTGTCGTATCATCTGGGGTTTGGGACTAAAGGAAAAATAATGAGCATGATGAAAATTCCATTCAGAGTGGAAAGAACACAGATGAGCACATATTTCAAAATAGAAATTATCCACGGGGGGAGGAGATGAGGGCAGTGGGAGAGATTACACATGAAAGTGAGTGGGAACGAATGGCTGCCTTCTCTTTGGATCAAACATTATTATTTTAGGGAGTTTTTTAAGCCTGTTTTTGTTTCAGCCTAACGGATGTTCTTAAGGCATCGGTGCAATCCCCTGTAAGTGTTCCTTTGTTCAGGTCTCCCCCTCTTCAGAGTCTTGGTGACAGTTCAAGCCACTCAGTTGCCATTTGGAGCTCAGGTGGTCCTAGTTGTGGGAGCTGGAGCCCTAGAGAGATCTGGCCTTGGGGGGATCTTCTGATGATCCCAGGGCCTGGCGCCTGGCACATGGCCGAGGGCCAGAGTCTCCTCTTCCCACCTGATGCCAGGAGAGCTTCCCCATCTCACAGCAGCCGGATAGAGAGAACGGACAGGGAGACGTTGCGTAACTCATGCAACTAATGCCTGCAAAACTAACTAGTGCAATCGCACTACTGGGTATTTACCCCAAGGATACAAAGGTAGTGACCCGAAGGGGCATGTGCACCCCAATGTTTATAGCAGTAATGTCCACAGTCGCCAAACTATGGCAAGAGCCAAGATGTCCATCAACAGATGAACGGATAAAGAAGATGTGGTCCATATATACAACGGAATACTATGCAGCCATCAAAAATGATCTCTCTGCTTGACTTATTTCAGTCCGCATAATCTCTTCCAGTCCCATCCATGTTGATATGAAATGGTCTCACTTACATGCTGAGCATAAAGGAAAACATGGAAGGCATTGTGAGAAGGAAGGGAAGGGGGAATGGGGGGAAACCAGAGGGGGAGATGAACCATGAGAGACTGTGGACTCTGAGCAACAAACTGATGTTTGGGGAAGGGGAAGGGGTGGGGGTTGGGTGAGCCTGGTGGTGGGTATTGAGGAGGGCACGTATTGCATGGAGCACTGGGTGTGGTGCATGAACAATGAATCTTGTAACACTGAAAAAATAAAATAAGCATATTTGGGGGAAAAAAGTGGCAAAATAAAAGAAAAATGATCTCTTGCCACTTGCTATGACATGAATCGAACTAGAGGGTGTTATGCCAAGCAAAATAAGTCAATCAGAGAAAGACAATTATCATATGATCTCACTGATATGAGGAACTTGAGAAACAAGACAGAGGATCATATAGGAAAGGAGGGAAAAATGAAACAAGATGAAACCAGAAAGGGAGACAAACTGTAAGAGATTCTTAATCTCAAGAAACAAACTGAGGGTTGCTGGAGGGGAGAGGGTGGAGGATGGGGTGGCTGGGGATGGACACTGGGGAGGGTGTGTGCTATGGGGTGTGCTGTGCCTTGTGTAAGACCGATGATTCACACACCCGTACCCTGAAACAAAAATTACAGTGTATGTTAGTAGAAATAAATAGGAAAATAAAGAAGAGGGGTCATTGTGAAGTCTGTCAGGACACACAGAAGGCCCCAGGTTGTACGGGTGTGAGCTTAGGTTGTGTCCCACGACTGCTGAGCATTGGTGTGGGCGAGAAGGTGTGTCTGGTGGGGCTGCCAAGAGGCATCTCGGCCGCTTCGGCCTCGACAACCATGGGCAACTACACCTGTTCCCGTATTGTGCACCCCTCCAGCTGCAGAGGGCTGAGCAGTGTCTGAACAGAATCTCTTGTTCCTTAAGAGTGAATATTGTTGTCATTAGCCAACCTTCTGTCTTTACTTGAAGGTGGAAACAGGCCCCTGGCCCTAACCTTCTTGTGTTGTAGAGGAAACATCTTCCCCAGTGCATCCTCTTGTCTCATCTGCTGTAGGGAATCCCGACCTTGTATTTTGCCCACTTTTACTTCATGAAGTCCTGGACCATCTTGTGGCAGGGCCCGGGACACACAGGCTGGCTTTCCCCAGATTCCAGTAACGCAGAGGCGCTAGCAAAGATCCCTCCGGCTCATCCGGGACACAGATGGCCCCATAGTCACACACACTTGTAGCCCCTGCCTTCCCATGCCTTCCTAGGAGGCCCCAAGGGAGCTGCACCATGGGCCCCTCAGTCTGGCCTAAACCCCAAGTGACATCGGTCTGTCACCAACCCGGTAGATGTGGCTGTCCTCGGCCATGAGAGCCAGGTATGCTGCCCTTGGACTGTCCTGCTGCTGGGGCTCCCACCCCAGTTCCACCACGGGCTTTCCCCAAGTGGGAAGAATGAGAACGCACAGCACCTTCTTTATACTAAATGACAATAGCTTACAAAAGTGATCTGCTTGGGTCCTGTGTCAACTTTCATTTTGCAGGAAATGGCTCTTTCAGGTTTCCCGTGTAGCCCTACCTCTACCTGGCGCCTCGGAATGGGTCACTGCATATCTGGGGTCAGGGAAGGAGCTGCCTGATTCTTTGTCCCCAAGTACGGGCTCAGATTGCTGCTGCCTAAGGAAAGGGTATCACTCCCCAAGAGCCAGAAGCCCGTGCAGGCACTTTGCTATTTTGTCATTCAGTGTAAGTGCCACGGCTGTGCAGGGACTTGTCCCTATAGACGCGCGAATGACTGAGCTATAGGACTTTTCCATTCACTTTGACTCAAGCACACTGCAGCTCCCCCCAAAATTCCTTTTAAAATAACTATCTCCTTCAGTCCCATCCATGTTGATGCAAAAGTTGGAGTGAAATGGGTCAAACAGAAAAAGTCAATTATACGCTTTCGCTTACTTGTGGAGCATAAGGAATAGCATGGAGGACATTAGGAGAGGGAAAGGGAAAATGAAGGGGGGCGAAATCAAAGGGGGAGACGAAGCATGAGAGGCCGTGGACTCTGAGAAGCAAACTGGGGGTTTTGGAGGGGTGGGGGGTGGGGGTTGGGCGAGCCTGGTGGTGGGTATTGAGGAGGGCACGGATTGCATGGAGCCCTGGGTGTGGTGCACGAACAGTGAATCATGGAGCACATCAAAAACTAATGCTATACTCTATGGTGACGAATGTAACATAACAAAAGATAGTAATAATTAAATATAAAAAATAAATAAAATAAAATAACTACCTCCATGACCGTAAGCTCTACGGAACCCATGTTCCTTTGTGGTGAGAGAAAAATTTAAGATGCAAACCAAAGGATTACAATGAGTCATCCACCATTTGAATGACGAATTAAAGAGCCCTCCCTGTCCTTGTGGAAAGTGAATTGCTTTCCTCTTAGCAATAAATCACTCGCTCCGTGAAAGATAAACATTTCATCATTATTACACATAAGGTCCCCGTGGACAAGGCTTGTTTCCCATGGTCGGCCGTGTAAAGGATGCCGCTCTGATAGAATGTGTTGCTTCAGGTCTCTGTGGGTCAGAAATAAGTGTGAATATTGACAAGCCTTAAAACGTACAGGAGCCACAACGACACTTTTTTTTTTTTTTTTTTTTTTTTTTTTAAATTAGGCCGGTGAACACCGGCCAGAAACATAAGGCCTAGGGTGTGTTCAGGGTTGCCAAGTCCTTCTGGGAGAGACAAGAGGGATGGGGAATGGGCTCAGAAGATGTCAGCCCCGTCAGGAGTGGTAGAAATACAGGATATTTTTGCTCACTTGCTCTCATTTCATGCCTGGGAAGCATTCCGAAGGATAGAAATTTGGTAGTGAGACCGAGAGATTATTTAGAAATGGATTTTAAAATAGTACGTATCCACATTTTCCAGAAGTCAAGAATGCAATGAAAAAATTTTTCAGAAGTCTCCCTGAAGGAGTTAAAAAGTCTTATTAAAAGCCAAAGGAATTCACCGCAAGGTACAAACTGGCATGTGACCTCGGCCACTCTTTCCAAAATGGGGAAGAGAGAGGAATCATTCTGTGACACCAGTGAGCCGAGAGCACTGAGCTGGGTGAGAGCCCTTTGAGGTTTCGCTTCCCTCCAGGGATGTAAATCACGTTGCACAGTGAGACTGTAGAGTGTTCTCTAATGTCAACTATGATGACAGGAGGGCCTGGATGGAGGCCAGAGGGGTGCCAGTACGCTCATGGGGACATTGCGGCCACGGGAATGGAGGTCAGTGTCTCAGCAGAGAGAGAGAACGCCGGGGCCCACCCGCCATGGATCTCTCTGTTTCTCTGCAGGGTGGTCGCACACTTGGTTCACTGTTTCTGTCTTTTTCTTGCAGTATCTTCGCAGTCAGGCTTGGGGCCACCGTGGGGCGTCCCCGTCCCACCGCGTGTCCCTGGAAAGCCACAAGAAAGGGAAAGTGGGATCGCTTACAGGCTGAGGGAATGAACTACCCACGCAGACAGGCCAATTACGATGCCTCACCTTGCAACGAACCTGCAGGAACTCTTGTGATGGTGACAGATCGGGTGACAAAATGCCTTCAGATGGAAAAAAGAAAAAAGCTCTCCCTACAGACAATACACGAATCATATACAATGGGAAAACACTTCTTAGAAGAAAGGTGATCTCTTAATCCAAATATTACCGTCAGCTCTAAGCACAGCCTTTGTTGTGGCCCCTAAAATGGGAGAACGGAGTAAGCCATGTGGACATCTTGGTTCTGGGGCGCCTTTGCTTCTGTGCAGTCCGTCAGTCCAAGAACCAGCTTGGACCATAAACACCGACAGATGACTGTCTGCACCAGCGTCGTCATAGTTGGTAAAACTATTTCAGATGAATTTTATGGAGTTCGGGAGACTGGAGGAAGGAAGAGAGTATCTGGGGTTTTAATTCTGGGGAACACATCTAATTTCTTTCTTTTTTTTTTTTTTTATTTATTTGAGGGAGAGAGAGAATGAGAAAGCACGTGAGAAGAGAGAGGGTCAGAGAGAGAAGCGGACTCCCCACAGAGCTGGGAGCCCAATGCGGGACTCCGGGGTCATGACCTGAGCCGAAGGCTGTCGCTTAACCAACTGAGCCCCCCAGGCGCCCCGTCACATTATGTCATTTCCTATGGAGCTCAGAGACGTTTTGTTCTTATTTACTGTGGTAGGTGTTTTACTGCATCCCTGGCTGATGAAGGTTTCAGGCCCGCTGGCTGGGCTCCTCCAGCGATCAGCTCAGCCGTGACAAATCCCCGAGATGTCACTGCTAATTGTTCGCCTGACGACACACACAGCGGGGGATGAGCTTGTTTGATCTTAGCTATCTATTTGCACATCGTTCCTATTGGTTGAGTAAAAATTATTTCTAAAACTGTCACTTATCAGGTCATACTTTTGCATTTTAATACACGCAGTTCCCAGAGCTGCCCAGAGCCTGTGTGTTTGATGCACGTGTCTCCCCTGCTAGCGATCGTCCCTGCGGAGGAGCTAGCGACACAGTTTGCACGTGGGAGCGAAGCCATCGGTGTTGGGAAGAGTCCTCACTGGGCCGTCTCTCCTGGCTGGCGAGCCCTGTCCTTGTCAGGGACACCATGGGGCCGTTAAAAGCCTGTCTCCTATGCTCTGCACAGGAAGACCGTTCAGAGCCCTCGAAAGACATGTGGACAAGCGTCGGCCACGGCCATTCTGCACCCTTTGTGTTGCTCTATGGCCGCTTTCCGCAGGGTCTCTGCGGGCACAGAAACTTGAATTACAGGCAGAACCTCTCAGATTCTGCCAGAGATCCGTGCCAAAGTGGTCCCGGTCACCCGCCTCTGGTGTTTGCTCCCGCCGACCACAATTAATGAGATGATATCACTCATGGTCTTTGAATGTGATGAAAGAAAAACAGAAGCAGGAATAAAATAATGGTGGGCGAGGGGCCTCATTATCCAAGAAGTAGCTGTTTTCGGTTGTTAAAGAGCCATCCGGGCTGCGGAGGCCAGAAGAGAGCTCGGGTTTGTCCAGGTCAGGAGCAGAGGACGGAGTGGAAAGTAGGCAGCAGTGGATGAGTTGAGCCACCGTGTCCATCAGGCCTGACACTTCCTGCTCACCTCTGCGGTCTCCTGCGGTCAGATGGTCCCTGCGTCTACTCAGTCGGCCTGGATGGGACTGCGTTCACGAGAAACAAGTGAAACCCTTCTCAGGTAACCCGTGCTGCCCCACGCCATGGAAATCAGGCTGAAAATAGGACATCTTGGGGGGCCTGGGGGGCTCAGTGGGTTAAAGCCTCTGCCTTCGGCTCAGGTCATGGTCTCAGGGTCCTGGGATCGAGCCCCGCATCGGGCTCTCTGCTCAGCGGGGAGCCTGCTTCCCCCTCTCTCTCTGCCTGCCTCTCTGCCTGCTTGTGATCTCTCTCTCTGTCAAATAAATAAATAAAATCTTTAAAAAATAAAAAAAAAGAGAAGATCATTTCTCACACAACTTCAAAGTAAATAGATTGTTTCTCAAGTTTATCAAACTGTTCAAGTGTACATTAATTATTAAAAAATTATAAAAGCTTGAAGAGTTTAAAAGCCAATTTAGTTTGTTTACCTGCCTCTAGGCAAGACTTACACATACCAACAGAGATAATTGGTATCCTGCCAAATGACTATTTTTTGGTCTAAGCAATTAATTATTTTTCTAATTAGTGGTGGTCGAGTAAGAACCGCTTCTTAGACTTAACGAGGACGGTTGCTCTAGAGATTGCTTCACTCTCACATTCAGCACGTGGAATCCAGCATCTTCTCTTGGGCTGGGCTGTGTCTTCCCAGCCGCTGTCCTGAGCTTCACGTCTTGGAGGCCGGCCCGTGCCTGTGACAGGGATGCTGCTGGGGACAGAAGTCTTCCCAAATATGCACAGGGAAGCTTCTCTGTGGTTGTTGATTGTCGCCCTTTACAAAGTCTCTCCTGCTCTGCGTCGTCAGTGGTCCCAAGCGTCAGGCCCAGAGAAGCAAACACCAGGGAGTGTGTCCTGGGCATCTGATCTGAGGCAGAGAAGTAGATAAGACACAGCTCGTAGCGACAGCAACGATGGCGATCCTCGCCGCAGGGCCTTTGAACGTGCCTCTCGTGTAGCGACGGGCATCGGTGTTCTGCTCGCCCGACACCCACGTGTGTTCATACGTCTCACTCAGGGAAGAACCCGTGGTGCTCGGTGACAGCGAGATGCTATTTAAGACCGCAGGGTACTCAGTGGGCTCAGCCGCATGCCAGCCTCACGCGCTTCCCACATAAATGAGACGCGGTTGGCATGTGCTGTGGGCAGCCCCGCACCCGCGTGTCAGCACCCCGCTCTCTGTGTCACATGCTGTGGGGCCCACAGAGCAGATTCCGTCCGAACGGAAGTGCTTCACGGACCCATTAAATGCGAGACCTTCTGAGGAACAAGTCTCTAGAAACTTACAGTTGGACAATTTCATAATCTTGAAAGAAGGTCTGAGGGGGCCTAGAAATGAGTCAATTTAGCTCGCTGGCTAGGCAGAGATTTAAGGAGTGTTTTTTCCCCTTCCTCCTCTCCCTCTCCCCCTTCTCCCCCCTCTCCTCTTCCTCATCTTCCTTCTCCCCTTAAATATAGTGAAGCAAATCCTTAATGATTACTCACGAACAAGATTCAAAATGAAGACTTGGTCAATATGTTTCACCAGGAGGTTTTAATGGGAACAATTTACCCTAGTTAATAATCCCTAGCAGCCAGGGTTGTTCTGGAAAGCAAACACCAAAGTAATAACAACAGAAAAATAAGCACATTCCAGAACCCTTGAGTCCAGCCGGCTGAGATTCATGTCACTCTTGCTCCTCTACGGGGCCGGCTCCTGTTCTGTGGTGCCTTTTCTGTAAAAGGAAAATGACAAGGCTGCTCAGCTCCCCCACTAGCAGCCCGCAGACAGTTAAATCTGATGACATAGAACAAATCTCCGAAAGGGGTTGCAGTCATGTAAGATAATTAAGGTGCAGGCTCGTGGAATACAAACATCGGTCTCGTGAGAAACAAAGCTGAATATAATTGGGTGTCATAAAACGAGGGGTTATTCCCTGGAAAAAGGCAGTGTGATGGGAGAAGGTGCTCCTCTCTCACCGGGTGTGAGGGAGGGCTCATCCATATCCCCCTGGAAAAACAGGATCTGAAGACTATTTCCCTACAAAAATGCAATAAAAAGCATCTTGTTGCAAATAGAAGTTAGTGGTTGTGTTTCCTAGTAAAAAAGTACTCCTAGATGAATTTATTTTTTAACCCTATAAGATACAGAGAAAGAGAACGCAAAGCAAAAGTAGTCTAACGGAGTCTATTGCTGACCCATGTAGACTCGCCATAAGGGTTTTCACAGGAAGGAAGGAATGTGATGAACATGGCCTCTGTAAGGCCGACTGCAGGTGTAGACAAGGGCTCATCCTGGTCCTCATAGCGCTCCTCCCTGGGATGGGTGGCTCAGCTCTTCTCTCCACGGCAGCCCTGGGGATGCCAGTCCATCTGTCGAGACCCGTGAACATGGTCCTCACTAGGTAGAAACCAATTTTAGACTTGGGACTGTTTAGTGAGCTACAGTCCCTTGATCTAGGTATTTGGATGCATTATCTCCCTCCATTCCAATCATGTAGCATTCGTGTCCCCAGATTACGGACAAAGAACTTGCCCAAGACGAAGAAGTCCTGGGATCAGGTCACTTAAGACACTGATGTTCTCACTGCACACACAGACCTCCCTGGGCGTGGGTCTAGCCTTCGGGATTCAGTATGAACTCATCTCCAGTTTTTAAAACCAGAATTGGGGAGTGAGACCCGCATATGCTATCGACACTTGTATATGCATGAGGTTCAATGGCCTCGCGGGTGGTGCACAAGACTTAATATAGAGCTAACATGTAATTGGAAGTTAGAGCCCAGAGTTCTGTCCTTCTTTCCAAAGAAGTCTTTATTTCATAATAATGAAAATGAGAATGCTGTCTATTCTGATTGTGTCAGTGGTATTGCGTAAATAGAAGGGATAGTGGATACAAATGTGCTGAACAGTCATACGGAAATATAGAGCAGGAAGGAACTTTCCCCCTAACATGGTCAGACTTAGGGAATCGTAGAATCTAAGTGCCGAGTGAAAGCCCAATTTACCTGGTTGAAAATTCCTCTCAGTTCAAGAAACTATTGTATAGAGCCATTGATCCATCCATCCATCCATTCATCCATCCATCCATCCATCCACCAATCCATCCATCCACCCATTCACCCATTAAATAATACATCCATATGTCCAAATGTTTATTGAGAATCTACTTTTCTCAAGACACCCAGGTGGCTCAGTCAGTTAAGCGTCTGCCTTCGAATCAGGTCATGATTCCAGGGTTCTGGATTCCAGTCCTGCATTGAGCTCCCTGCTCAGCAGGAAGCCTACTTCTCCCCTTGCTTGGTGCTCAGGACACCTCAGGCTGATGCCCTAACTGCAGGCTACAACAGCTTTCAACTAATATCTATTGCCAGTGAATATTGGAGGTCAGTCAGAATTAGGAAAAAGAGTAGATTACCCAAAGTATGTTTTAAAAATCTAATTTCAATAATTTAACCAAAACCTAATGATCCTTCTGGATAAAGTCTTTAGAAGATAATGTTAATATGTAAGAATATTTTCAATTAGTATAAATTCACTTGTTTCTAGTATACAGCATAAATATTAGACTTACAATCTTACTTATGTTATTAAATTCTTCACATAGTATGGAGAATAATGGCCCCTCGAAGATGTCCACAGGCTAATCCCAGGAACCGGAGAATGTGTCACCTTACTTGGCAAAAGTAATTTCACAGATGAGATTAAGATTATAGGTCTTGAGATGAGGACATTATTTTGGGCTAGTTGAGTGGATGAAGTCTGATCCCAAAATGCTCAAAAGCAGAGAAGCCAGAGAGCTGGAACACAAGGGGGCTCAGCCCCCATTGCTGACTTTGAGAAAAGAGGAGTGGGCCGTGAGCCACGGGATGAAGACCAGCAATGGCCTCTGGAAGGGGATGGCCCTCCGGTGACAGCTAGCATGAATTTGGGACCTGAGTCCCACAATCTCAGGACACTGAATTCTGCCAACAACCCGAGTAAACATATCTCCAGAAGCTGGGAAAGACCAGGAAATGGATTCTCCCCTGAAGCTCCCGGCAAAAAGGCAGGCTGTGGACACCTCGACTTTAGCCCAGTGAGACCACTGTCAGACTCCCGACCTACAGAACTATAGGGTGATGGATCTGAGTTGTCTTAATCTGCTAAATCTGTGGTGATTTATTACGGCAATGACGGAGATCTAATTGGCTCAGAAATGAAATGAGTGAGTTTCTGGGCACTGTAGGTCTGGAGATAGAAATACAATTTGAGTTTATCAGATCAAATAGCCTTTCCTTGCCCACCTCCGGAAATTCAGTGGGGAAGGAGACGCCAACTAACAGTCTCAAGACACAAATCCTTTGACCTGTGGCTACCTTTTGTATCGAATTTTCCTGATGGCCCAGGAGAAAGCGGCCCTATCACTGTTTGCTTGTCTATACAATTCCTTGGTTCCACTGAGGTCTTAGAGGACTGAGGCCACCGCCATTCCTGTGACATATGGGAATTCTCCACAGAAAATGGCAGAACATTGCTGAGGGACTCTCATGCAATTTAGAATCTTTTGGCTTTGGAACTGACCTTTCCTTATTAACTTCCAAAGTTAATTCCCCGCTGTGCCCTTGCGGGTAAAGTATGCAGCAGCAGGTACATTCAGGGAGCCACAGTAACAATGGAAAACCACGGTGGCCCCAGAGTTTCAAGATCAAGAACAAATCGGGGACCATGGCTCCAGGTGTGGAATTTGCTGGCCTTTCTCAGTGACGTGAGCCTTTCCAAGCCCTCCAATTATGCTCTGCAAAATATCGCCTTCACCTGCTCCAGCCCACCAGGACTCTTCTGGAAGGAACTTGGCTCCTATCTCATATATCCTCCTGGCACCCCTCCTGAGACCAGTAGTTCTGCTTCCTGGGCTTGTCCGAGTCATCTCTGAGGAAAGGTGACACCTGACCCCATCGCTGCCCTCTTCCAAACCCAGCTAAGCCTCAGGTTGGAAATTTGTAAGTGCAGGTTTTAACCAGTATTTACAGCACAATAAATTAAAACACCTAATTTCAAGCCAACAGTCCTTTTATATATAAACTTTCAAAAAGAAATTTTCATTTATTTTTCTGACTTAGATTTCCTCCTATGTCTCTGTAAATGCTCATGCGGATAATAATTTAGTACATGTTTTCCCTAAATCCACTGGTCAACAAAATAACCAAATAATTACATGTGGGTCCTGCATCCCCACCCTGCGAGTTCCCCTGCACCTGCACAAAGTTCCCTCTTCTGGATCCTGAGGACAACTCCCCTTGTTGAGAGCCCCCCTGTCCCAGGAACCCCAGACAGGTAGAAGATGTCTACCTTGGGCTGCAGAAGTGCTGTGAAGGGCAGGGCACCCACATCTTGAGCGGAAATCAGGAAAACAAAGGTAGATCTGTTTTCAGAAATCACCACCCCCTGCAGCGACCCTGCAGCGACCCTGCAGCGACCCTGCAGGCCTGGGGGAGGGGGTTGCCAGAGGGCAGGAGGAGCTGGAAGGCTCTGCTGCAGATCAGGGAGTAGAAGATAGTGTTGTTTGGAAAAATGAGAAACAGGAATGCAAATTCAGAGGTAGAGCAAAGTTTTGACATGTGAGAGTTGCATCAAAACTAAGCATACCCCAAGGTTCATAGCAGCAATGGCCGCAATCGCCAAACTGTGGAAAGAGCCAAGATGCCCTTCAACAGACGAATGAATAAAGAAGATATGGTCCATATACACAATGGAATATTATGCCTCCATCAGAAAGGATGAATACCCAACTTTTGTATCAACATGGACGGGACTGGAAGAGATTATGTGGAGTGAAATAAGTCAAGGTGAGAGCCAATTATCTTATGGTCTCACTTACGTGTGGAGCATAAGGAAAAACATGGAGGGCATTGTGAGAAGGAAGGGAAGGGGGAATGGGGGGAAATCAGAGGGGGAGATGAACCATGAGAGACTGTGGACTCTGAGCAACAAACTGAGGGTTTTGGAGGGGAAGGGAGTGGGGGGTAGGTGAGCCTGGTGGTGGGTATTGAGGAGGGCACGTATTGCATGGAGCACTGGGTGTGGTGCATGGACAATGAATCTTGGAACACTGAAAAAACAAAATTAACTTAAAAAAAAAAACCCAACTAATCACATCAATGGCGTGAAAATACATGAGAGAAGTTTTGAAAAGAATAAAAAGAAAGTCTCATTTTCAAGTTTAAAAAGCCTAATTGCCGGGATTGAAAGGTACAAACTTCCAGTTGTAAAATAAGTAAGTCATGGGGATGTAATGTGCGGCAAAAGGAATATCATCAATAAGAGTGTAGTAACTACACAGTGACTGGTGGGAACTAGAGTCATAACAGGGATCATTCTGTAATATATAAAAATATTCAATTGCTATGATGCACACCTGAAACTAATAGGATATTGTAGGTCAATTATAATTCAATTATAGATGAAGAAAGAAAGAAAAAGAAAGAGAGAGAGAGAGAGAGAGAGAAAGAAAGAAAGAAAGAAAGAAAGAAAGAAAGAAAGAAAGAAAGAAAGAAAGAAAGAAAGAAAGAAAGAAATCCTAGTGCCAAACATGAGTGAGGGAAGAGAAAGTTAAGGTTTAATCGAATGTGAAATTTTCTAGTGTTCTTCTGAATTTTCAGACTCCGAGTCCTGTAGACTCTGAAAGTTTTCTGCTATGTGCAAACATGATAAAGAAAAAATGCACATCAGAAACAGGGACTCCCCACTGGGCAAGAGTGTCTATTAATCAATTGCTCTAAACAAGGAGCTCATCCAGTTCGTCTGGAAGTTTCATCGTGGTGACATGTAGCCACTGTGTACATGCCGGACACCTGCCCACAGGTAAGTGCTCTCCAGGGAAGAGTCTGTGACAATGAAGGGAGTCTCAAAGCCAGCTCAGTAAAAGAGATGCCACCTCTCAATCTATGTTGGCCTGTAACCAGAAACAACCCCCCTTTGGATGACAATGTTTTTTGGGGTGTGTGTGTGTGTGTGTGTGTGTGTGTGTGTGTGTGTACACATGTTTATTCAAGAAAGGGCTGTTTCAAGGGAGAAGATGAACCAGGGGCAGCACAGGGTGTGGATCCCCCCTTGCCCAAGCATCTGCTCTGAGCGGGCCAGGAGCGCAGCCTGCATTCTGGAAGGCTGTGGGTACGAGCTCATCTCCTCCCCTGCCCAGGAGCAAGAAACCCCAGGCTGCAAAGTCAAGGGTGGTTAGGCTTTGTTCTTGCCCTAGGCTCCTACTCCGCCCTCCACTTTTCTGTTTGCAAACCTCTTTCCTTCAGGGAGGGGTAGAATGTAAACATCTCATTTTTAATCTAGATATTCAGTTTCCAGTAACTGAGTTTGTAAAATAGCACTTTTGCATCTTTTCCAAATCTGAGAGAAGGTGGATCTATATGTTTATACCTTAAAAACCTCCTTAGCATGAACCAAATAGCTACCATTTTTAAAATTCCACTTCATATAATTATGTAAATCATCACATTTCATTAATAAGTTTGAGTGACCCCTCCTTTTTCTCACTGTATACTCAGTAACGCAAACAGATCGTGTGCTTGTAACTTTCATGTAATGTCAGTCACTTCAATTTCAAAGAAATGATTATTCCAATTCTCTTTCTAATTATAGCAATTGGGGTCCATAGCCAATTCTATGAAGCATTCAGGGAGCCTGAATTTCAGCATAAATAGTCAAGGATGACAAATAGTTACCATAAATCCTAAGTGCCCGTCTGGTGATTTGAGATTATTCTGGAATGAACTTTCATGAGAAAGACAGAGATACAGATAAAATAAGCGTGGCCCAACAAAGTCAATGTTCCCAAATTCTATCAGTTCTGTAACCCTCCCCTTCTCAATGTGGCTGAGGTAGCACATTGATGACCTCAGTGATATTCTCTGGAGTGTCCTGCTGCTGCCAAGATATATCAGAGTCTACGAGTTCCCTACGCAAGTGTTTGAAAGGGCACAAAGCCATGTTATTGCTCGTCACTGTGCAGGTGACCCCACCAAGCACCTGCTATTTAAAAACACATTTAAGCCTGAGTTCAAGAAGACCCTGTGGAGGCATTTTTTTACCCTTTGGGAGTGCACTGACATACGCCAACAGTTCCAGAAGGATGACATGCTGAAGGAGCCATAAATACATGTCATCCGTCTGCAGACCCCACATTGCTATGAAAATCTACAGCTGGGAAGAACAGAGAGAAATGGATCAAAGTACTCATTTTCTTTTTGATATCAAAGCCGGTAATTGGTGGTTTTATGTAAGATATTCCAAATTCACCAAGGTCATTAGTACTCATAAACAATGGCATTGTACTGAAGTGTTGCAGTTCATTTGGAATTTCACATCAGAGGCGAAATTCACATCAATGACTATCTTGACCTCTGTTTTGAAAGGATAAAAAAATTATTTAGACCAAGAGATGAGCATCCATCTCGAAGAATGTTCTAAAACTTGGTTCTCAACTTCAAAATTGTTTTTCTTAATGGACATTGGCAGTTACTCTTTTTTGATTAGATTTCATCCATACAATGTGATAAAGTTTTCAGAAATTACTCTTTTAAGAAACATCACTCCTTGCTATGCAATCATAACTTAAAAAATATTTTCTTGCATTGAAAAATAGTCATATTTTAAAAACTGTTCCAAAGCTCCTGGCATTTCTGAAATTTACTTTGTAAATTATGATTGATGTTTAGTAATTTTTGCTGCCACATGTATCATTTATTTTAGTTTTGCAGGATGTGCTTGGCTTTCTCCACCAAACCCAGGAAGGCCCAGGCAGGTTGTTTCATTAACTTAAAAATGAGTGTGAAGCTATTTTGGTTCATCAACATTCAAGCCTGAAAATGTTTCTTAGAACACTCGTCTCCCAAATAGCCATCCTGAAGCCAGAGGAACATGTTGGCCCTATGTGTGCAAGGCTCCTAGTTTTAAATCCAAACTGGGGCCCCAAGACCTGAGAAGTGTAAATGTTTCTATGGCAGCCCAAGATAGATGGGTTGAGAGACTCAGGGCTGATGAGCAGACATCTTCAATCACCAGGATAAAGGACATCTGGAAAAAAATCCACCATCAACACAATTGGTCTGGGTCTTGGCTTTTCCATATTGCTCCTTGTTTTTAATCCTTATTCCTGAATTTTTCTTGGGCCTGAACTTATTTATATCATTCTAACAAATTCCTCATTCTCACTTTCTGGTCCATGCTGTGCCTAGTTTTCTTCCCAGTCATTAAGTTTACATTAGCTTCCAATATTATACCTACACCAGTGCTGTATCTCAGCTGGCTCTCCCTAGAGTCTCTAGGTTTTACCCCAAAACACACCACAGGTAAAGCAGCCACCTTCCAGTCAGCTCCTCTTAAATTCCAGGAGGTCCTGCATCTCTCTTCCAATGCCCTACTTGATTCCAAAGTAGGAACATGGCATCCAAAGTAGGAAACATCCAAAGTAGGAAAGTGGCATATGTGACAGATTCTGCATACATACATACAGAATTCATCAAAACTATTGGTTCAATAGAAGTAGGACCTGGGCATTAGTTTACTGAAACATGATCCATTTTCATTGCCGTAGGAAGGAATATGGATAATCTTTCCTGAAGTGGTTCATTTATTCATTATTCTTTAAATTGTTCACCCAGTCATGTATTCATTCAACAATTAATTCAAACATTCTTTCACTTATTTATCCTGTTCTTACATATTTATTGAGCATCTACTGTGTGTAAGGTGCCGTTGTAGGTGATGCAATGCAGCAAAGAATAAAGGGGATTTAAGTCATCATCATTATGGTGATTATGGTGTTTACTATGTCATGAATAATATGGCTTATGGAAAAGAAGGGGGCAGAAATGGCTAGGAAGGGGGCATGTTTAAATTTTTAAAGGGAATTTAATTAATCTGGGAAAGATGTAATAGTAGAAAGAGAGATGGTACCAGTATAGCAGATGAAGAAACTACATGAGAACAGGGGAAGAGTCTTCATAAAGGATTGAAGGAACAGTGCTTGGTGGTCACACAGAGCTGAGAATGGTGCATGTTCCCACCAGCCAGGTCAAGAACCTCACTGCAGATGTTACTGGACTTTAATAAAACAGGAGGAAGGGTGGCCTGAAAGAATGCTTGAAATAATGTCCAAAAGATTTCGATATTTGATGAAAATGATAAACTCACAGTGTTAAGAATCTCAATAAGTCTCAAGCATAAGAAACATGACCCACACCACCCAGGGACACATTATAACACAATTGCTCAGAACCAGTGATAAATAAAACATTTAAGAACAACCAGAGACAAAAAAAAAAAAAAAAAAAAAAAAAAAAAGAATAACCAGAGACAGAATAAAACACAGTAAGTAAGGGAAATTGAAGATAAGGGTGACAGTAGATTTCTCATCAGAAATAATGCAACTAAGGAGACAGTGGAACATCTCTTTAAGGTCTGAAAGGAAATGAAAAACTAGGGTTCTTCAGCTCACAAAGTATACTTCGTAAATAATTGAGAACTTGGCATACATAAAGATGAGAGAATTCATGACTAGCAAACAGGTACTGTAAGAAAAGCTCAACAAATTCCTTTAGGAAGAATGAAAATGATGGCAGATGGAACTACAGAAGGATAGAAAGAGCACCCAAAATGGTAACTTCAGGCTAAATGTATAATGTAGTTTTTCTTCTTATTTAAACTGCTAGAAAAGGGGTGCCTGGGTGGCTCAGTCAGAAGAGCATGCAACTCTTGATCTTGGGGTCATGAGTTTGAGGTCCAAGTTGGGTGCAGAGATAACCAAAAATAAATAAATAAACTTAAAAAAATAAAATAAAATCTTAAATCTCTATAAGAGATTATTTATTCTTGAAATAAGTATAAAATAAGAGATTATTATTTGTTTATACTTATTTATAATAAGTATAAATAAGAGATTATTTATTCTTGAAATAAGTATAACAATGTAGTGTGGGGTTAGTACCATGTAAGAGTAAAACATATGTGAGGTGCCTAGATGGCTCAGTCAGTTAAGTGTCCAACTCTTGGTTTTGACTCAGGTCATGATCTCAGAGCAGTGAAATCAAGTCCTGTTTCAGACTCCCTGCTGGGCATGGAACCTACTTAAGATTCTCTCTCTCCCTCACTCTCTGCCCTTCCTCCTTACTCATGTTCTTTCTCTCTCTCTCTCCAAAGTAAATAAACAAATTAATTAATTAATAAAAGAAAAAGAAAAGTAAAATGTACATTAACAACTCCAATTTGCAGGGAAGAGGTGACAACACATGCCATTTTAAGTTTCTTGCACAATACTTGCAGTGGTAGACTATCACTTGAAGAATGTTTGTGATTAAAGATGGGTACTACTAACCTGATTAGTTATAACTAATAAGGAGATAAAATAGAATCAAAGAAAAGTACTCTATTAATTCAAAAGAAAATGAGGAAAAAGGAAACGAAGAACAGGTGGGAGAAATAGAAAACAAATAGGAAGATAACAGATTAAACTTAATCGCATTAGTGATTTCATTGAATACGAATGGTTTTAACATTTTTTTTAAAGGACAGATTGTCAGACTAGATTAGAAAAGAAAGACTCAACTCTGCTATCTATAAGAAAATACTTTAAGTAAGAAGATACAGATGAGTAAGTTAGAAAATGCATACAATGCTGACACCAATCAAAAGATGCCTAGAGTAACTATGTCAATGTCATACAGAGTATGACTTACAGAGTGGAGAATGTTAGAAGGCAAAAAGAAGTTCATTTCATAAAGATAAGAACAATAAGAACTTTAAGAAAAATGGAAACATCTACAATTACTGTCAGAAATTCTAATACCCTTTTCTCAATAATTGATACAGTTAAGATACCAAAGATTTAATCAAAACTATCAACCGGTTTGATGTTCTTGGTATTTACAGACCACTCTCTCCAAAGACAGTGCATGTATATCCTTTTCATAAGCACATGGGACATTTACCAACATAGATCATATTCTGGGTCATAAAACAAGTCTCAGTAAATTGAAAAAGATTCAAATCCTATGAAGATGTTCTCTGGCCAGAATGGAATTACTTTAGAAATCAATAATGAAAAGACTTAGGGAGATAGGTGCATAAACATCTTGCATATTTTGTGAAAGAACATGCCAGGGGCTAGTATCCAAGATCTATAAAGAACTTAACAAACTCAACACCCAAAAACCAATCGATCCCATCAAGAAATGGGCAGAAGCCATGAACAGATCTTTCTCCAAAGAAGACATCCAAATGGCTAGCAGACATATGAAAAAAATTCTCAACATCACTTGGCATCAGGGAAATACAAATCAAAACCACCACGAGAGACCACCTCTTTCAACGAGAGACATCAGTCAGAATGGCAAAAATTAACAAGACAGGAAACAACAAATGTTGGCGAGGATGTGGAGAATGTGGAACCCTCTTACACTGTTGGTGGGAATGCAAGCTGGTACAGCCACTCTGGAAAATAGTATGGAGGTTCCTCAAGAAGTTAAAAATAGAGCTACCCTATGACCCAACAATTGTACTACTAGGTATTTACCCAAAGTTTTCAAAAGTTGTGATCTGAAGGGGTACATGCACCCCAATATTTATAGCAGCAATGTCCACAATAGCCAAACTGTGGAAAGAGCTGGGATGTCCATCAACAGGAATGTATAAAAAGTTGGGATC
>CM053607.1:2461959-2473375 GCA_028646535.1 Procyon lotor
CCAACTTTTGTATCAACATGGACGGGACTGGAAGAGATTATGCTGAGTGAAATAAGTCAAGCGGAGAGAACCAATTACCTTATGGTCCCACTTACGTGCTGAGCATAAGGAAAAACATGGAGGGCATTGTGAGAAGGAAGGGAGGGGGGAATGGGGAGAAACCAGAGGGGGAGATGAGCCATGAGAGACTGTGGACTCTGAGCAACAAACTGAGGGTTTTGGAGGGGGGGGGGGTTGGGCGAGCCTGGTGGTGGGTATTGAGGAGGGCACGTACTGCATGGAGCACTGGGTGTAGTGCAAAACAATAAATCTTGTAACACTGAAAAAAATAAATAAATAAAATTTAAAAAAATAAAAAATAAAAGGATAAGGTTATACATCAAATTATTTAAATTGATTATCTGGGTAGAAGGGAAAATGATTTTAATTTTTCTTTGTATTTTTTGTTTACAAAAGTCTAATAATGGATTTGCTCTATTTTTTAATATAAATTAAAAAAATGAAAGTCATTAAAAATATTTTCTACCAATTCACAGGCTTTCATGAGGATGAACTAAATTACATTTTTAGAGTGCTTACAATTTATGCATAACAACTACTGCATTATTAAAACAAAACACAGACCTAACTCCAAAAGAAACAGAAGGATTAAAAAATAAATTGTAATCTAATCCAAAATGATAAAAACTGTTTAGGAAAAAATATTTCCAGTGGCTGAGCACCGTAAGAAATAGATTTATTTTAGTCTGGGAGGACTCTAATAGGCAATTAACACATAAATTTGCATAATAATAGTCAAATCTCAACCAATTCCCAATTTAAAACTGAGAGCACTGAGAACACAGAGACATAAGTATTGTTTGTTATAAGCATAGTGGAGGGGCGCCTGGGTGGCTCAGTGGGTTAAAGCCTCTGCCTTCGGCTCAGGTCATGATCTCAGGGTCCTGGGATCGAGTCTTGTGTCAGGCTCTCTGCTCAGCAGGGAACCTGCTTCCCCTTCTCTCTCTGCCTGCCTCTCTGCCTGCTTGTGATCTCTCTCCTCTCTGTCAAATAAATAAATAAAAATATTAAAAAAAAAAGAAGAGAGAGAGAACAAAAAACACCATAGTGGAATCAGTGCTCAGCGACCCCATGGATGAAAGGAAGCACTGCCTACGTCATCCATTGTTGGTGAAGTTCTGCTGCTTGGTCACATCGGAAGTAGGAGAGGGCCACGTCTCAGTTTGTTCAGGACCTTTGATTATATGTATATATCATATTATATATACTATATCATAATATTAATAATGATTATAATAGTACTATAACATATAGAATTATTTTCTGTGTTGTATAATATACACATAAAAATATATAGTGAATACAGACACCTATATTTATTTATTTCCCATTCCCAATAATAAATCTCACTATTTTTCTGACTCATTGTTTTTACAATACCTCTTGCTAGGAGCATCAGAATGAAGACTGTAGAGGGCCTGTGCCAGCCTGTAATTATATTGAATACTGATTTATGCAAGACTTTGGAGAAATTTCCCACCTATCTTAATCCTTATACCTTTTGAGGTGAGTGGCTTATTACTTCTACTTCCTTTTCTTTCTTTCTTTTTTTTTTTTAAGATTTATTTATTTATTTGATAGAGAAAGAGAGAGATCACAAGTAGGCAGAGAGGCAGGCAGAGAGAGAGGGGGAAGCAGGCTCCCTGCTGAGCAGAGAGCCCGATGTAGGGCTTGATCCCAGGACCCTGAGATCATGACCTGAGCTGAAGGCAGAGGCTTTAACCTACTGAGCCACCCAGGCACCCCAACATCCTTTTCTTAAATAAAGAAATTTAGGCGACCTTTCTGCTTTTGTATACAATTTAGTCAAAAAGCTATTTGGTGGGGCCAAGCAAGGTTGGCTTCTCTTTGGAGCAGAGTTGTTGGTCTGGGTAGTTAGGAGCATGACATGGAGGGCACCTGCAGGGAGGAGGGGAGGGGACGGAGTGTGAGGAGGAGGCACCGGCAAGGAGAAGAGGGAATGGGGGGAGGGGGTCACCTGCATGGGGCTGGTGTTTTGGTTTCATTCCAGGAAGAGTGACCAGAGACATGAACATATTGAGGATCTTGGGAAACAGGTTCTTCGCTGTCAAAGAAGGGATTTACAAATATAAATATAGAAGGAACTTGATTTTCAACTCATAAAGGAAATTATAGGAAAAAAATGTATTCTCTTGTTTTTTAAGAATTTTATTTATTTATTTAGGAGAGAAAGAAAGAGCAAGCAGGGGGAAGGGGTAGAGGGAGAGTTAGAAGCAGACTCCCCACTGAGCAGGAAGCCCACTTCGGGGCTTGATCCCAAGACCTGGAGATAGTGAACTGAGCCAAAGACAGAAGCTTAACTGCCTGAGCTACCCAGGCGCCCCATAAATGCTCTTTTGAAATAGATACCAAAAAATCCTTAGGAGGTAATGGCAAATTTAATTCAACCATGTAATAAATATATATCATCACCAGCAGGAGTTCCCAAGAGGAATCAAAGAATGGTTAAAAAGTAGAAAAATCTATTAATGCTTCTGGCAAACTTTGTGACTGAGCCATACATTTTTATCTTCTTTGCCTTCTGCAAGGCAGAAGTCACCACTAAAGAACAAGTAAAGTTCTAGAAAGCGTATCTCCCCATGAGAGACAAAGTGATGGGAAAAGACACATCAAGTAAGTAAATATTATGAAATAAAGGTGGGGAGGCACTGAGCGTTTGAGGAGAGAAGAGAAAACTGCAGTCAAATTCCTTCAGTGCAGAAGAAGGGGGCAGGGAAGTGCCCGGACACCGGTCTGAAAACACAAAGGGAAAACAAAACTCACCGTTAGGACGGAGGGGACCCCACTCATGGACCCATTTCCAGCTTTCTGGATCTGAGCAGCCATACCTGTGTCTCCAAATAAGGAATGGAGGGTGCTTCACAGGGACATCTAGGAGCCCCGGCAGAGAGGAAACCTCTCCAAATGGTATTTGGAGACTGGAAATGGAAAAATCTATGTTGTCATGCACGACAGTGAATCTAGTCACCATTTCCGCATCTTACTCTTGACAAGGAGCCATTGTTGGGAGAGCACCAGCTCTTTGACAAAGCTTCTGCACGAAGGAGAGAGGCCATAAGAAAGGGGGGAAGTCAGAGGAAACACATGTGATGGAAGAAACAAGACAGCTCTCAAAGCAAGACAGAAGAGTAAAGATAAGGCTATAATAAATACCTGAAAAAAACATAATGGCATTTTATCCATAAACAAGAACAGGATGCCATGAAAAAGGACCAACCAGACAAGAGAAACCTCTTGAAAAGTAAATATTCAAAGCAGAAATATCACATCAATAGAGAGGTATGAAAGGAGTTATAGCATGATCTTTAGTAATCAGGAAAAAAATGACAAAAAAAGAGAAAATTGGATGAGCAAATGAAATGTAAAGGGTGGTACACGAGTCCAACATGGGATTTCTAGGGTTCAAAAAGATAAAGAGAAAAACTGCCCGTAGTTTGGAAAGGTTCTCCCGAGAGCCTAGTAAATTGAATAAAAAAGAACTATAGGAAAGTAAATCTCATTACTTCAGTGACTAAAGGGGTGATCTGAAAAACATATAAATCAGAAGTTGATTTAAAAATTAGCTCATATTTGGGACGCCTAGGTGGCTCAGTCAGTTAAGCGGCTGCCCTCAGCTCAGGTCATGATTCCAGGGTCCTGGGATCAAGTCCCTCAGGGGACTCCTTGCTCAGTGAGGAGTCTGCTTCTCCCTCTGCCTCTGCCCCTCCCCCCTGCTTGTGTTCTCTCCATCTCTGACAAATAAATAAATAAAATCTTAAAAAATTTAAAAAATAAATAAAAATTAGCTCATATTTTCAGAGCTACAAGATCAGCTCTGAATACACTTCAGTAGGTCATTAAAAATTCAGTGATTTTCAATCTGGAATTGTATACCTACCCAATGTTCAGAAGTCAAATGCAGTTATTTGACACTCAAAATGAATAAAATGCAAAGGCACAGCTGCTATGGGGCACTGAAATCTGAGGGTAACAGACAGAGGGAGTAGAACATGAGGACAGGCTGGGGGCTGAGAGCACAGAGGGTGGGCCGTGGGGACCATGGTCACATGCCTTCCTGGTCAGGGTCGTCAAGAGCAGGGGGCACCTGACCAGCCCCAGAGTGAGGGCTCACCCAGCCCCAGCCTATTCCCTGCCCCAGAGGAGTCAAGAACCAAGAAACAGAGAGCCTAGGATCCAGGGCTCAAGGCCACTCACCAGCAGAGTGCAATGAAAGGAGCTCAGGTTTGCTGTCCTGCCACAGGCCAAGAAGGCAAGTGTGAACTCCTTACTTAGAGACACAGAGATCAACATCTCACCATGAAAATGACAAGCCTAAAAACGGCTGTTTTTCTAGAACAAGAAAGGGGGATGAGCAGGGAGTAGCAAGAAGGGGTCGTATTCTGCTTTCAGCTTTGGTTTGTCTTTTTTACCACCCAATTTTTGAAATATCAGATTTACCATTTGGGTAAAAAAAGGAGAAAAATAACTTAAAATGAATCTAGAAGGATAAATTCCAATGTAACTTGCCCATGAGTAGATGGTAGGAGAAAGGAGTTGTTCTCTTACCTCAGACACGGGAAATACGTTGCGTAAAAGTCAACAGCCATTCATTAAGAGACGAATGAACCTCAACAAACCAGGGATGGAGGGGCTTTCTTTGACATGGGGGGCGGTCTGCTAAAAAAAGAAAACAAGCATCCCACTTGTTTGATGTGTCCTATTTAAAATCAGAATTAACACCAGGTGACCAGTCTCTAATTATGGGAAACAAACAAACAAACCTGAAAAATGATGCAGAGGAATGCGCAGATGGAGGAGACCCAGGGTCGCAAACATGTCCACTCTTCCCAAATTTGCCCGCACATTTAAAACGATTTCCGTGAAAAGCCCTGCAGATAGCATTTTGTGAATGCTTACAAATTAATTCAGAAATTTAAATGGGAAATTAAAGGTGCTTTTGAGGATAAGCTAAGATGGATAAGATGCTTTTGAAGAGTCAGAACTGGTGGAGAAAGTCTCCGGGTCAACGCGAAAGGGCTGCGGGGAAGGGCTGTCCCATGTCGGCTGCAAAGTATAGACGGTGGGAATATGGGATTTTGTTCTTGTGTTCTTGGTAGTTATCTCAATTTTATTTATTTATTTTATTATTTAAAATTTATTTATTTATTTTAAATTTTATTTTCTCAGGGTTCCAAGATTCATTGTTCATGCAGCACGCCCAGTGCTCCATGCGACCTGTACCCCCCTCAACACCCACCACCAGGCTTGCCCAGCCCCCCACTCCCCCTACCCCTCCAAACCCTCAGTTTAAAGCAAAGGAAGGGAGAGACAAAGGGGGAAATCGGAAGGGAGATGAAACGTGAGAGACTGTGGACTCTGAGAAACAAACTGACTTATCCCAAGTTTAAAATTTTAAAATCCAAAACGTTTACAATGTTAATTTTAATATTTAAAAAAAAATAAAGTTAGTTGGTAAAAAGGTCTGTGATAATCAAAACAGGGTCGCGTGAGTGTGGCTTGGCCAAGCCGGTCCTCCGATCTACTATCTCTATGCTTTTATGCGTTTGATCTTGTAGTAATCTTTCATAATAAAACTTCAGAGTCCTATTGGAGACATTTAAAGGATGCAGCAGGCCTCCGAGATAGAAAAACTCAATTGGAGTCCTGGGGCTTTAAAATATGTTTAGCTTTGATACTATCTCATGTTCATATGAATCCTTTCATCCCCAGAATATTAAGCTCCTCAGACGTGTTAGCTCAAGGGTCCCCACGGTCCCCCTGCGAGGCCGGAGATGGGCTGGTGTTGTTTAGAAGAATCCCAACAGCGATACATTTAGATGCTGCAAATCAGCGAAAAGGCGGCTGGAGGCACACGACTCAGGGTCGCAACATCCAGAATACGTCACCAAGTCGCTTGGGCCCCTTGTCCTCTCTTCGCTGACAGCCCCTGCCCATCTTCTCATTGCACACGCTTATTTCCTCAATTCACGTACCGTGATTTTCTTCTGCTGCTCTTGCTGCTTAATGATTTGTCGTGTTTTTCAGAGGAACATACATCTAGAATCTTTTCAGTTTCAATATGTATCTTAACTGTGTCACCAGGATGCCAACGTGATGTGCTTACCTCTGTACCTCTGACCCTTGTCCCCTCCTTCCACCCCTGCCATTAAATGTCCCTGGAATAAACACACACACACACACACACACACATGCATGCACGCACACACACATGCATGCACACGCACATGCACACATGCATGCACACGCACATGCGTGCATGCGTACACACAGACACACATGCATGCAGACACACACGCGTATACACACACACACACACACACATCTTTCCTTGTGTATGCAGGTGCACTCAAACCTGCTGTGACTTCTGGTGGACTGGCCCAGAGAGGTATGAGACAACTGTTTGTGGGTCTGGGATCTGGGAATGGATAAAGCAGGGGGTTGTCACGGGGATCACCTGTACGCACGGCTGGGACTCACTGGATAACAGAGCATCTTTCTTTTCACTGCGTAGATTGTGGATGAGGCTAGAACAAGTCCCCAGGGTGTGTCCCCTGGGAGTTTTCACCCCCGCCCCCCGCACTACCTCGGAGCCATGTCCTTATTTTCTGCTTCCATGTCAGCATGAAAAGTGCTCCTAGACTCCACGTTCAGCGTGAGCAGTGGATGGAGAAGAAATAGGGCACGTGGACATGTTGTAGAGAGACTCAGCATGGCCCTCGTACGCTGTGTGTCCACAAGAGCACGTTTCTCCGAGTCTGTTTGGCTAAAGGAGAGTGACAGCTGCTCCTTGGCTGCACATCCTTGTCCCTCCGCTTGCTAAAGGTCAGGTGTCCCTTTAGAGAGCTGGTGGTGGCAGAAAGAACCATGACCACGAGGATGCAGGGTCCCATCTGCCGGCAGAGCCCCTGCGTGCGTCGGTGATTGAAGGGCCAGAATACTCCAATGGATAGATTCCTGCACCTCCCTAGTCATCCCATGCGGAAGGGGTGTGTGTGTGTGTGCATGCGTGTGTGCATGAGTGTGCACCTGTGGACATGCTTTGCCATGTGGGTTCTTCCTCTAACAGCTGTGATTTTAATGGCCCCACACAAATGCAGCAGCCTGGGCAGCATTCTGGAGCTGCAGAGTGGTCCTGGATGCCTGTGTGAGCTGCCAGCCGGCGTCCCGGAGACCTGCCAGCAGCAGCACGCCACGGGGTTCTGGAACAGCCCGGCGGGGAGGTGAGATGAGCTCTGGGTGAGCCTGATCCCAGCGTCAGGCCCACAAACCACACCAGAGCGCAGCTGGGGGAGGCCGTGTCCCCCACCCCGCAGCCTGGCTGACAGACGTCGTGCAGGCTAGTGGCTGACCCTGAGCATCAAGTGCCCTGCGTCCTCAGCTCCCAGTGTCTCCCCCAGCCTTGCCCCCTCCTCTGTGCCGCAGAGGCGCTGAAACACCATGCATGGGGCCTCTACGGCTCACTGTGTGGCTTGTGCATGTACAGCCTTGAATAAATAAGCAAAAGCCATATTAGCTTCCTTCTGTTGGTGATTTGGTCAGTGCGCTTTTCTGCAGCAGAGCATGAATCCTTCCTGGCATGAGGATCCTGCTCAGGGGTCCTCCAGCTGACAGTGTCACCGTGGCTTGAGGGCCAGGACCCTGTGTGTCCAAAGGTTGATTCACCTTTGATGTGAGGGACGTGTGCCTTCGTTGAATACATTCCCTTTGGAGGTGAGCATCACCTGGCAGAAATCGGCATCCCTTCCATTCATTGTTTAGATATAAGGAACATGAACTGGAAACTCTGCCAGGGACGGTGGGGACTGTCAGCCCCCCAAGCCACTTGGGTCCTGCAGGGCCAGTCGACTCCAGCAAAGAAAGCTGCAAGCTTGCTGCGGCGGCGGTGTGTCCCGGGGTGCTGCTAGCACTGAGTGCATGCGTGCAAGTGTGTGTGCACACATGTGAGTGTGCATACACACGCGTGAGTGTGTGTGCATGCAGAGGGGAGCTGGTGCGAGGGCTGCCAGTTATCAGTGTAAGACACGGACGGATGGACGCAGGAACATATCCTGGTCGGCTGCTCTAGAAGCTCCGCTAGGGAGTGAGGCTGGGACAATGGGCTGAGCCTCATGTAGGGAGAAGGCAGGGCGGGCCCCTCGCTGGTAGCTGTGGAGGAGGGCGGCTGAGTCTGCAGGAGTGTGATGTCCGACCTGTGCTGGGCCAGCAGAACAGCGGGAGAAAGCACGACCTTACGTATGCTCATCCATCCTGGAGTCCAGAGAGGCTCCGAGGTTATTAACTAAAACCACAGGGTGTGGACTTCACATTTCTGAGGGCTCAGCTCCCGGCCATGGCTTTGTGCCCGGCATTTTTCACGCTCTCCCTCGTGTATAACTACCCCAGCGATCCTGTGAGAAATCATGCCAGGCGGGACAGGGCAGACGTTGCCAAGGTGACAAACGCCCAACCTCCGCTCATTTCTTGTTCCCCATCAGTCCACAGGGGTCCCTTCCAGCCCTTTGCCAGAGCCACGTCCTCCCTGTGTCAGACGAGCACGCAGAGCTGCTCAAATACGGTGCACTTCCATCTGGGCACCTGCTGTCCCGGTCACCGTAGCAGGAGGAGAGGACAAGGAGAGTCACAAATAGCACAGCATCGCTTCCCAAAAAGTGATGCATTGCAATGGCCCAAATCAGCATTCTTCCCCTCTGTAGGGGTGCAGGGGGAACAGAGACCTGGATGTCTTGGAAAGCACCTGTAATGGGTCCCAGCACTGTGGATTATCTCTGTGTTTCAGGGGAATGTGCGCTTTGCTCTTGTGCACAGATAGCCAGGTGTCCCCAGTCCTCTAAACCAGATCCTTATGTCCCAGATCTCTGCTCTTGACACATCATGCATGCACAGCCGGCTTTTTGCTTGACCTGGCTGCATAGGGCACAGCTGCCCGCCTTCCTTAGGCAGCACCTCTTCGGCTCCAGAACTCTGACATTTCTTGGTCATCCTTTTTGTTCAGCATCCTTTGCTGGTTCTTCCTTGTCCCCTCTACTTAGAATGCTCGAGCTCTCCACATTCTGCGATTCTCCTCTCTTCCCGTCTGCCCATCCACTCTTAATTGTTATCCACACACAGACAACCAGAAGACTTGCTTCTAACGTGGATATCCTTACGAAACCGTCTATATGACCACTCCTCTCAGATGTTGGGTAGGCAACTGGACATGGAACGCCAACACCCAATCTTCATTACTCCCCATCTGCTCCCAGCTCCCTCCTCCACCTTTCCTGTCTCAGTGAGAGACAACTCTCTGCAAATAGTTTCAGTCAAATGTTTCAGAGTCAGTTTTGATCTTTCTCACTCCTCTCATTCAGGAAGATCTTATGAACTCTACCTTCAGAATGCATCTAGATGAGGACCCCTTCTTTTTTTTCAGTTTTTGATGTAATGTTCAATGATTCATCAGTTGTGTGTAACTCCCAGTGCTCATCACATCGATTGCCCTCCTTAGTGCCCATCACCCAGTTACCCCATCCCCCCATACCTCCCCTTCGCAACCCTCAATCTGTTTCCCAGAGTCCAGAGTCTCTCATGGTTTATCTCCCTCTCTGCTTTCTTCTCATTCACTTTTCCCTCCCTTCCCCTATGGTTCTCTGTGCTAGTCCTTACGTTCCATGTATGAGTGAAACCATAAGCTAGTTGTCTTTCTCTGCTTGACTTATTTCACTCAGAGTAATTCCCTCCAGTTCCATTCATGTCGACGCAAATGGCAGGTAATCATCCTTTCTGATGGCTGAGTAATATTCCGTTGTATATATGGACCACATCTTTATCCATGCATCTGTCAAAGGACATCTTGGCTCCCTCCAAAGTTTGGCTACTGTGGACATTGCTGCTTTAAACATTGAGGTGCAGGCACCCTTTCTTTTCAATACTTTTGTATCTTTGGTGCAAATCCCAGAATTTAACTGCTGAGCTCTGGGTAGCTCTATTTTTAACTTCTTGAGGAACCTCCACACTGTTTTCCAGAGTGGCTGTACCAGCTTGCATTCCCACCAACAGTGTAAGAGGGTTCCCCTTTCTCCACATCCTCACCAACATTTGTTGTTTCCTATCTTGTTAATTTTTGCCATTCTAACTGATGTAAAGTGGTATCTCATTGTGGTTTTGATTTGTATTTCCCTGGTGACAAGTGATGTGCAGCAAATGATGTGGAGCATTTTTTCATGTCTCTTTTGGCCATTTGTTTGTCATCTTTGGAGAAATAAAGATGACCACTTCTTAACTCCACCTTGGTCTTAGTGTCTATCATCTGAGTTATTGCAAGAGCTCCATAACTTGGTTCCCTCCTTCTATTCTTTTGTCCACCCTACGTTCTGTTATTTCTATTACCCACATAGTAGTCAGAGGGATCCCTTACAGACATACATTGGAACCTACGACTCTTCTACAAAAAAGCCTTCTAGAAGTTTCCATCCCAATCAGAGTAGTTTGACACTTTCATAGTTTCCAAAAAGCCTTAACAAATATTCTCCCACTCTTGTTACCTCTCAGGTGTTATATTTATCTTTCTCTCCCTCCTTTGCTTCCCACATCGCAGCCAGTTTTTTTTTTCTCTTGCATGAACATATCAAGCATTCTCCTACCCTAGAGTTTTGATCATGGATCTTTTGCCTGGCATGTTCTTTCTTTTATTTTTTTTTAAATTTAGATTCAATTGGCCAATATATAGTAAATCATTTGTTTCAGATGTAGAGTTCAATAATTCATAGTTGCATATGACACCCAGCACTCATCACATCACATGCCCTCTTTAATGCCCATCATCCAGTTACCCCATCTCCCCATCTCCCACCCCTCCGGCAAACCTGTTTCTTTCTTAGAGTTAAGAGTCTCTCGTGGTTTGTCTCCCTCTCTGATTTCTTCCCATTCAATTTTCCCTCCCTTCCCCTATAATCATCTGCGCTGTTTCTTATATTCCACATATGAGTGCGACCATATGATAATTGTGTTTCTCTTATTGACTTATTTCATTTAGCATAATACCCTCCAGTTCATTCCACATTGATGTAAATGGTTAAATATTCATCCATTCTGGTGGCTGGGGAATATTCCAGCAGATAGATAGATAGATAGATAGATAGATAGATAGATAGATAGATAGATCCCAACTTTTTATACATTCCTGTTGATGGACATCCCAGCTCTTTCCACAGTTTGGCTATTGTGGACATTGCTGCTATAAATATTGGGGTGCATGTACCCCTTCAGATCACAACTTTTGAAAACTTTGGGTAAATACCTAGTAGTACAATTGTTGGGTCATAGGGTAGCTCTATTTTTAACTTCTTGAGGAACCTCC
>CM053607.1:2473875-2484369 GCA_028646535.1 Procyon lotor
CCACCTCTTAGGTTTAATTTGCTACAATGGCTCACAAAATGTGGAGAAACATTTGGCGCCCCAGGTTACTGCTTTATTATACAAGGATGTAACTCAGGAACAGCCTGATGGAGAGGCTCAGGGCGAGGTCTAGGGAAAGGGCGTAGAGCTTCCCTGCCCTCGCCAAGGCCTGCTCTCCCCAAATCTGCACGTATCACCAACCCGAAAGCTCTCCAAACTCCTCCTTTGGGGTTTTATGGGGGCTTCATGACACGGGCACGATTGATTAATGATTGGCCGTTGGTGACTGATTCAACCTTAGCCCCTCACCCCTCTCAGGAGGTTGTGGGGGTGGGACTAAAAATTCCAACCTTCTAATCACGTGCCTGGTTCTCCTGGTAACCAACACCCCCATCCTTAGGTGGGGTCCAAAGTCACCTTAACGTGATAAAAGGCACCTTTATTGCTCTCATCACTTAGGAGATTGCAATGACTTTAGGAGCTCTGTGTCCCAATAGGTGATGGAGATCAAATACATAAATTCATATTACAAGTCACAAGATCCCACCCAGGGCTTAGGTTGTAAAGATTTGGGTGCATGATATCCTGTGAAAACCCAGTGGGACCTAGGGGAGGAGAGCTTTTGCCCTAAGGGACTCTCACAGTAAGGGGTAGAGTCTGCTGCTGTTGGGAGGCCACCTGACCCTGAAATCTGTGAACGTCTCAGAGGCCGGGTGGGAAGGAATTCTCTCTGCAGGGAGGAGTGGGCAGGGCTGCAGAGAACGAGGTGTGGGGAGTGGGTGGCCTGTTAGACAATCGATCAAGGATGCCCTTGCTTGGGAAGGGTTGTCTGCTGGCTCAGCCAGGGTGGGTCCAAGTTCAGAGGCCTGCAGGAAGGAGAGATGTTTGCACAAGTCAGGTATTTTGTCCAGATTGGTCGGTGGGCACAGGGAGTGTGCCATTTAGGAGGAGGGAATGGGACCTGGGGGTTGGGGGGTCTGAGCCCTTCACGGATAAACAAGGAGGCTATCCGAGGGCCCACAGGCTCCCCCCGACACTTGAGTCTGCCCGATTTTCTAAACAAGGCTGGGGTGCTCTAGTTCTGGGTGTGGAGGATCAACATGCACCCCAAGAACAGGTAGGCCTGACCTGAAGGAATGGAGAAGACATGGGCAGGTCGGGGTCATGCTGAAGGGACCCAAAGCCTCTACAACCTGGGCTCATCCCAGAGCTTTCTATGGGTGAGTTTCTTCCACTATTGCACCACAAAATATTAAATCAGAAAGTGCAAACCCCATTGTGATGACAAGAATGGCTACAGGAACCTCTCATGACCCAAGTCTAACTCACCGCTGCGGCTTCAGAAAGCAGGGCCTACGTGCCATTGTCCTGCATCGGACGCGGGCACTGTGTGGTGGTTCCCCCAACCAGCCTGCCTGCCCCTGACGCCCTCAAACCCCACGGCAACCCATTTAAACTCATACATAAAAATGCCCTGATGGGGGGTACTTACCATAAATTAGTTTTAAAATCATTTACATCATTAGTTAACATTTAACGAACTACTAGATTTCTTGCGAAACGATACCAATACAATTGTGTCTGGTGCACTGTCGGCTACAAAGCCCCTGTCGGCTCTACACTGTGTGCCTCACAAATAAATCCCGAACTCGTGTAAATGCCCCTCGGTGGGGGCAAACGGCCCTGGAAAGAACGAGGAAGCAGCCAAGCAGCTAATGCAACGTCCTCCTGCTGACCAAGAGCCTTCCAGGGAGGGGTTGGGGTCCGGGAGGGCGGCGGAGGCCCTGCGCTCACAGGGGAACGGTCCTGGGTCATGGGGAGCAGGAGGGGCGCGGGTGGAGGTTGCCCATGTGCACACCCCAACTCTGCCGACTGCGACAGTGGGCGCGGAGCACAAGGGAGCAGAACGCAGACACGCGGTGGCGAGGAGGCGGGGTTCCGGGAACGCGAGGCTGTGCTTGGTGGTTCTGCAGGTGATGGTTCTACTCGGGCCCCCAGCGGCCACTCACCCGCAGGAACGAAATCCTGAAACGGAGGAACTCGACCCTCTAACTGATGTCTCTAGGTGCGGGTTACTTGTAAGCTTCTGCTCAAGAGCTCATCGGTCATTTGTGCGTTTTTTTGTTTCTGTTTTTGTTTTTTCTCTTTTCTGGAAGCTTTTAGAAGTTTCTTCCTACCCTTTTCCCCCTCACCCTTGATATTCTTCGGTTTCATTACGATATCACTGATACAGATTTTTAAAACACCCGCGCTTTGAGCACGGCCGGTGCACGTTGGGCCTGCGCTCCAGTGACCTGGGATCGGCCGTCCTGCTGACCCGGGGGGTTTCTGAGCCCTTGTCCCCGCACCTGGCCCCGGGCGGCCGGCCCCCCTTTCCGCGCAGCTCCTCCTCCCCGGGAATGCGGGCGCGTCTCGGCTGCTCTTTAATCATCTTTAGGATCAGTGTCGTATTTTCTCTCTTTCTGTCTCAGTGGCTCAGGTTCGGGACAACCCTACTGCCCTTTAATTCCTTAATGAACTTGTTTCTACTTTTCTGTATATATCCTGGGCAAGTTTTACCTTTTACACCTCTCATTGGCTGAAAGAACTCTTTCTCTGCTTGCTTTGGATGAACCTTTTTATCATTCCAGTTTTGGGTTTTTCAGTGTCATTGCTTCGTTTGGAGACTGTTCTTTCCCCCGGAATGACCGCTCCCTTTAGAAAGTGGAGTTCAGACGTCCATGACATTGCTCTTCCTCATGTGCGCTGCAACCCTTGTTTCTAAGCTCATCTCAGGTAATGATGTGTGTGTTGTGCACGGGGCGAGTGGGTTGCGTGCAGTGCGTGGGTATGGTGTGGTGTGTGTGCGATGTGTATAATTCCTCTCTCCTTGCTGCACAGAGAATCGGCCAGTGCGTGGGTGCCCACTGGGTGTGTGGTTCAGAACCCCGTCCCATGGGTGCTGGCCCGGCCAGCAGCTCATCCAGGGAAGTGAGCCTCACTGTCCCTGCCCAGGGCAGTCTCTCCCCTGCTGCCCCATGACAATGGTCTCCTGGATGATTCTCAGGCCAGCTCTTGGCCTCTGCTCACACCACGGGTCTCGTTCAGAGTGGGGACGTGTACTTTTACTACATGTTGTAAGTGGAACAGGAGAGAGTGGGGAAGCCTCCTGAGTCCTTGAGGGTTTTCTGGCCACATGCCTCCTTCTCTCGGTGCAGGATGTGCTCGGCACCAGGTAGCCCTGCTCACCTCTCAGCGGTCACGGGCCCAAGACCCACCCGGCTTGGCTGGCTGGCATCTGCCGGATGAACACTTTCAGAAAGTGAGCCCATCGGGGACGGCCCTGCAGGGTCCCGCCAAGGGCAGGACTTCATCATAATCAGATGTTAATGTGGCTGTTTACTTGGTTATTAACGAAACCAAGGCGGACTCTGGGAGACTTGCCCGTTTGGTTTGCGGTAAGACGAGCGAAGACTCATGCTTAGTGGCCTAACTCGTTGGAAACTGAGTGTCTTGAAAATCAAAACACGGTCTGTTTTCCTACCTGAACTTCCTCCTCTTACAGACGAAACTAAAGAAGATCCTGCCAGGAGTAAAATGAGTATTTCCTCTTGAAGGGAGTACCAAGCAAGCTTGCTGCCTCCATCAGAAGAGCGCTCATCTTGCGGAGTGGATAAAAGCTGAAATGTTGATAGGATTCCAGATTACTTAGGAAACATGCCTTCACCGGAGACATTTGAATGAGCGTGGAGTAGATGTGTTCTCTACTCAGTTGATGACGGACTGTGACCCTGCTGAGCCGCCCCCTGTACCCATCTCTGTTGCCCAAACGCTAACTAGCTCGCCTTTGTCGGGGTCGGTGACGCACATGGCATCCTCTGTCATCAGCTGCAGAGTTGCAATAAGAACAAACACCCTGACTGTTTTGGTGACCTCGGGCTTTGTCCCGGCTCACCTCCCTCTTGTTCTTACAACTTTTGTGCACATAGAGTTCTTTTTCTCTTAGTATTTTATTTATTTGTTTGACGGAGAGAGAGCTAGAGAGAGAGCACAAGCAGGGGGAGCGGGAGGCAGGCAGGCAGAGAGAGAGGGAGAAGCAGGTTCCCCGCTGAGCAGGAAGCCCCATGCTGGACTCCATCCCAGGACCCTGGGATCATGACCTGAGCCGAAGGCAGCTGCTTAACTAGCTGAGCCACCCAGGCGCCCCGTAAACTTAGAGTTTTAAATACAGTTGTTCCTTGAACAATGAGGCAGTTGGGATGCCAACCCTCCTGCAGCAGAAAATTCATACCTTTTGACTCCCCCAAAACTTAACTACTAACTACTCCTAACAGCCTACCATGGACCAGAAGCCTAGCCAATAACATAAATAGTCAAATAACACATATTTTGTGTTATGTATATTATGCAATGTTCTTACGATAAAATAAGCTAGGAAAAGAGAATGCTATTAAGAAAATCTTTTTTTTTTTTAAGATTTTATTTTTATTTATTTGACAGAGAGAAACACAGCGAGAGAGGGAACACAAGCAGAGGGAATGGTAGTGGGAGAAGCAGGCTTCCTGCAGAGCAGGGAGCCCGATGCGGGGCTTGATCCCAGGACCCTGAGATCTGACCTGGGCCGAAGGCAGACACTTAATGACTGAGCCACCCAGGTGCCCTGCTATTAAGAAAATCTTAAGGAAGAGAAAAACACATTCACAGTCCTGTCCTGTGGCTACTGAAAAAAGTGGGTCCTGTTGGCAGAGGCTTTGAGATGAGGAATCCACCCATCTCCCCCTCAGCGCCCAAGGATGGTTCTGGGTGTGGGAACAAGGAGGGAATGACGCTTTTCTGGGACTTGAGTCTGAAGCCCCAGGGCAGAGATCTCATGCCCCCCTGTGTTCTTTTTCAGACATCACTGACTGATTATTTTCCAAGGCATGTGTATGATTTGATGTTATTAGAACTGAGAAGGCTTGTATCGCTGTGTCCCACCTTCAGTATTAAATTCTAGGTGTTGTTTCCTTCCTCATCTTTCTCCTTGGCCCTGTTCCTACCTTTAGGATATTCATCCTCCTAATATTTAAAGGCCGGCTGTGCTTATAAAAGTCTGTGCTTTACTTGGCTGATCGCTGCAGTTCAAATATTTTCAGATCATTTCATGCACCTGTAGCTTCTTTGGTTATTGTCTTTTTTTTTTTTTTTTTTGATTGGCCGATTAGTGAGATTGGCATGGTTCTGTCGTTCTTGGGCATTCTACAGAATACCTCTGATTTCTCCAAGACCCATATCATCACAACAGGGTACGAGCAGCTTTCTATGGTCTCTCTCACAAAGAAAACTGATCTAGACAATGATGATGGATGGGAGTGATTCTGTGGAATTCCAGCAAAGACGTTCCACCCCTACATTGGAACACACACTCACATGCACACCCCACAAAACAAAACACAAAGATAAACCCACGATTGGACACATTGGAGAAGGTAAGAACAATGTCCCTTTAGCCTTGTCATCCCTCCTTCAAGGCAGTACTGCTCCGTGACTTCCTTATGGTGGAAAAGGAGTGTGTGAGTGGCACCTGTGTGGGGCTGTGTCCCATGCAGATTACTGAGCTGTGCTGTGCCATAGGTCGTGGGGAGCAGGCGAGAACAGCATCTCAGGCTCAGAGAGCATCAAAGGGATGTGGATCCTACTAACTGCTTTTTAGGCTTCATCAGGAAGCCTGCGCATAAGCTGCTGGGGCAGCTCAAATGCAAATCCCCCCAACTGCTCTGCATGCCTCACCCACACACACCTCCATCCCATGTGTGCACCCCTGATGGTGCTGATCATGAGCTTTGCGGGGCACCAGTCCAACTCTGAGGGATTGGTAGAAAACACATAGAGTTAGCCATTTCATACCATCCTAGATAAAGCAAATGGGATGCTGTCAACACCCAGCCTGGTTTGTACAATTGAGAGAAGGCATACAATCTTAAGAACCCCACCCCCAAGAGGGAAAAGGAAGTGTGGAACAGATATAACCATAGAAAAAACATGAGAGTCCCCAGAATCCCTAACAGAACCGACAGAAGGTCTCTCTTGAGTCAGTCAGTAGCGACTGGAGGAGGTGGCCACTTCTTTAGATGTGACGAAAGCAACACAAAGTCTTGCAAGAACATGAAAAATCAAGGGAAACTGATGCCACAAAAGGAACATGATAACTTTCCTGTGATGAGCCCCAAAGAAGGAGAGAATTCCTTGATGCCAAACCCAGTAAAGGACACTCCAAAAAAAGAAAAACATAGGCCAAATGTAGTTGTAAGGATTCTCAGCAAAATATAGCAAACCAAATTCAATAGCTTATTCCGAGACTCATACATCACAATCAAGTGGAATTTATCCCTAAAATGCAAAAATGTTTCCACATAAGCACATCATTAAATGCAATGCGCCATATTAATAGACTGAAAGATAAAAAGCATATGATCATTTCTGTAGAATCAGAAAAAACATTTGACAAAATTCAAATGGTTTATTATAAAAATTCTTACCATATAGAAGATGGAAGGAACATGCATCAACACAATAATGGCCATGTGTAACAGGCCCACAGATAACATCATACTCAACAATGAAAGTTTGAAAGATTTTCTTCTAAAATCAGGATCAAGACAGGGGTATCTGCTCTTAGCACTTGTGTTCAACAAAGTACTGGCAGTCTTACCCAGAGCAATCAGGCAAGAAAAAGAAATAAAGACATCTGAATAAGAAAAAAAAAAAAAAAGGAAGCAAAATTGTCTCTATCTACAGATGACATGATCTCGTATGGAGAAAATGTTAAAGATTCCACCAAAAAGGGGTGCCTGGGTGGCTCAGTGGGTTAAGCCTCTGCCTTCGGCTCAGGTCATGATCTCAAGGTCCTGGGATCGAGCACCACATCGGGCTCTCTGCTCAGCGGGGAGCCTGCTTCCCCCTCTCTCTCTGCCTGCCTCTCTGCCCACTTGTGATCTCTCTCTCTGTCAAATAAATAAATAAAATCTTAAAAGAAAAGGTTCCACAAAAAAAAAAACCTTGTTAGAACTAATACAGAATTCAGTGAAGTTTCAGAATATGTATAAAAGTAGCATACAAAAATCAGTTGTATTTCTATACACTAACAACAAACTAACTGAAAAGGAAATAAATACGCCATTTATAATACTATTGAAAAAATAAAATATGAGTATATTTTACCAGACAAGGGAAAGAGCTATACATGGAAAACTGCTAAGAAATTGATGAAAACAATGGAAAGACACAAATAAATAGAAAAACATCCTGTGTTCATGGATTAGAAGTATTAACATTGTTAATATGTTTTTACTACCCAAAGCCATCTAAGAATTTAGTGCAATCCCTATCAAAATTCCAATGATGATTTTCTTAGAAATAGAACAATCTTAAAATTCATATGGAAAAATAAAATACCTTAAGTAATGAAGCAATGTTGAGAAGGAAGAGCAAAGTTGAAGGGATTGCACTCTGATTTCAACTCTATTACAAAGCTGCAGCGATCAGAACAGTATGCTACTGGCATAAAAACAGGTAACATAGAAGAAAGGAACAGAAGTGAGAACCTCGAAATAAACCCACATATATATGGTCAGCTCATATTTGACTATGAAACTAAGAATACTCAGTGGGAAAAAAGATGGTCCCCTCAATCAACTCGTTGAGAAAACTAGAGAGTCACATGTTCAAAAAGAAATTGGATCATCATCTTACATGACCCATAAAAATTTACCTGAAATGGATTAAAGACAAGCGTAATGACTGAAACTTTAAAATTCCTAGATGAAAACAAAGGGAAAAATCTCTTTGACATTGTCCTTGGCAGTGGTCCTTCGGACCTGAGTCTTTTGGACAACAACAGCAAAACAAACAAGTGGACCACATCACCTAAAAACCTTTTGCACAGCAAAGGAAACAATCAGTACAATGAAGAGGCAACCTATGGAGTGGGAAAAAACATTTGCAAGCCATCCACCTGGTAAGAGATTAACATCCACAGTATAAAAGTGACACCTATAACTCAACAGCAAAAAAAAAAGAAAGGTGAATAATCTGATTAAAACTGGACAAGCGACCTGAAATAGAAAGTTTTCTAATGATGGTGTACAATTGGCCAACAGGCATTTCAAAAGGTGCTTAACACCACTAATCATCAGGGAAAACAATAAGTTGATACCACTTCACACCTGTTAGAATGGTTATTATCAAAAAGTTAAGCGACAGCAGGTATTGGCAAAGATGTGGAGAAAGGGGAAGCCTCGTGTACTCTTGGGGAATGTGAACTGATGCAACCACCATGGAAAACAATATGGCAGGTCCTCAAGAGGTTAAAAATAGAACTACCCTGTGATCCAGCAGCCCCCTTCTGGGTATATAGCCAACAGAAGTGATATCACTATCTCCAAGAACTATCTGTACACCCCAAGTTCATTGCAGTATTATTGACAAACACAACATGAAAACAACCTAAGGGTCCACTGATGGATGAATGGAGAAAGAAAATGTGCTATATAAATACAGTGGAATATAATTTAGCCATAAAAAAGGAGGACATCCTGTCATTTGTGATAACACGGATGAAACTTGAGGGTGCTATGTTTGGTGAAATAAGTCACACAGAGAAAGATATACAATATTTATTGTATGATCTTGCTTACATGTGGAATCTAAAAGAGCTGGTCTCAGAAACAAAGACTAGGTTGGTGGTTGCCAAGGGCGGGGGATAGGAGGTGGGCCAGATGAGAAGAGGTTAACCCAAGGGTATGAACTTCTCATTGCATAAGTTCTCGGGATCTGATATGCAGCCTGGTGACCTTAGTTAACAGTACTATGTTGTAGACATGAAATTTGCTAAGAGAGTAGATCTTAAATGTTCTTATCGGACACACATAAAATAAAGACCATGACGTTAGGTGATATAACTCTCCTTATGTTAGACAGGACGGTATGTTAACTTGTGATTATTTCATATTATATACCTGTATCAAATCACTGCACTGTGCCCCTTAAGCTTACACAGCGATGCACCCACTGTGACTCAGTAAAATCAGAAAGGAAGAATACCTCAGCCCTGCGAGGATACCTCTCTACACATAACGGATGGCCTTTCCTGAGTGAGGACGATGTCTGTCTTTTTCAAAGTAGGCTCCTTGGTCGGACTTGGAAGCTTTCCATTGAAATTCAGCATCTGGATTAAGAGCCTGTTTCCTCAAACTGTGGCTTCTACTCCAGAAAGGATGTGCCAGATGTCTTTGGAGTTTCAGGTAGAGCCTAAAATAGCTTCATGTTTCCGGCAGTTGGGACTCGGGTTTGGTTTACCATTTGCAGACTATCAGCGTGCTGCATTAACCCGGCATCTGTAAGAAGTGGCTTGGGCACTAGCAATGGGAAGTCTTAGGGCCCTGAGGTTATCACCCCATCGTGTGACCCCATTGATGTGAGCCAGACGGGGCATATCAGAAACCAATTCTAAGTGCAGCTACAAGGATGGGTCTCAGTACCGAGTTCTGTGTTCCACTCACACAGGACTGAAATAGCACCACAGATGGCCTTAATGGGTCCTGCCAATTTCACCGATTAGGTTGGGTTCAGTTTGACTTGCGTTCCCACCTGACTGGCAAGACCAAACCGGGTTGTGCTGTTCTCCTTGTGCTGTAGGGTCTGCCTCAGACACCACGTGACCAAAAGTCCTTCCCATTATGGTCCTGCCATCCAAGTGCATACAGTTTCCCCAGAAGCAGGCAGGGCCCATGCTGGCCCTGGCGGCTTACTTTCCCTCCAGTGGGTCTTCAATGAGGCAAAACCACACGTCACAATTAACCATCCTGTCCTAACCTGCTGATGTGTTGTCCTGTGTCCAGCTCCTGCATGCAAGGACAAGCCCTCTCCCACTCACGTGGAAAAAAATAAGTAGTGCAATCATCAAACCAACCATGTCATTAGTTTCAACCTCTCTTGTGTTATGTCCAAATCTGATCTTGAAATACTCTTTGAAAATATGCAAGTGTTTTTTTTTCCCAAATATGTTCATTTTATTTTTTCAGTGTTACAAGATAAATTGTTCATGCACCACACCCAGTGCTCCATGCAATACGTGCCTCCTCAATACCCACCACCAGGCTCACCCAACCCTCCACTCCCTCCCCTCCAAAACCTTCAGTTTGTTGCTCAGAGTCCACAGTCTCTCATGGTTCATCTCCCCCTCTGATTTACCCCCATTCCTCTTTCCCTTCCTTCTCACAATGCCCTCCATGTTTTTCCTTATGCTCTACATGTAAGTGAGACTATAAGATAATTGACTCTTTCTGCTTGACTTATTTCACTCCACATAATCTCTTCCAGTCCCGTCCATGTTGATACAAAAGTTGGGTATTCATTCTTTCTGATGGAGGCATAATATTCCATTGTGTATATGGACCATATCTTCTTTATCCATTCGTCTGTTGAAGGGCATCTTGGTTCTTTCCACAGTTTGGCAATTGTGGCCATTGCTGCTAT
>CM053607.1:2484469-2504519 GCA_028646535.1 Procyon lotor
TTTGAAATATGCAAGTGTTTTAGATTGCTTTCATGGTCAGCATCCTTCTCTCCAGTCGCTATGTTGCAAAATCCATTTTTTTATCAACTTGCAAGTAAATCAAATTAAAAATGGAGGGGTAACTCCAAAGTTGCAGACTGTGTAACCTAGGGTGAACCGCATCTTCTGCATAAGCCTTGAATTCCTAACTTCTAAAAGGAGGACACTAGCAGTATCTCTGCGTGCAGTTGTGAGGACTGAATGAGACCGTGGCCAATGGCTGCTCCAAGCAAAACACTCAACTGCTTTAAAGGAAATGTAAATTCAGGTGATGACTTTTTTAGCTAAAAATATTGCAGTTGTCAATGATTATGGCTTGCCTTCAGAATCTTGCTTTTGTACACAATTTTTACCACCATTCATTTAGGTGGAGAAAAGAATGCATGGTAGTTGGTTCTATGAAACCATATGAAACATATGTTCACAGAAGTACAATTTGTGGGCATTTGTAGTTGTACTATTCTATATCCTTTGCCTCTAACCTAAAATCTTTTTTTAAAAGATTTTTTATTTATTTGACAGAGAGAAACACAGCGGGAGAGGGAACACAAGCAGAGGGAATGGTAGCGGGAGAAGCAGGCTTCCTGCCGAACAAGGAGCCCGATGTGGGGCTCGATCCCAGGACCCTGGGAACATGACCTGAGACAAAGGCAGCTGCTTAACGACTGAGCCACCCAGATGCCCCTCTAACCTAAAATCTTAAAAATTAAAAAAAATATATACACATATATACATTCATATGGGTATATGTTTGCATAAACTGAATATACACATATATAATATATAATATATATAATATAAACTGAATATATATAATATATATCATACATCATGTATATGTGTATAGAGCTCTCTCATTCTGTTTCTCTCTTTCTCTACATGCACACATACACACACACACACACACCGTACAAATAATAAAACCTGTGAGTTTCATGTTAGATAATCCCAAGACTAAAATAATAAAATGAAACCCAATAATACACAAAGTGAAATTGCCCTGCTTTTATTTCCCAGTGGAAGTCTTGACGAGTTTCCCAGAGAAAGGGTCCAGCATCCTTGGAAATGAAATAACAACCTCTCTCTCCCCAGGAGTTTTCAATTATGGGAAGTTTGAATATAAACTGGAAGTACACTTTCAATTTTATAAATCAAAGCTTTCAGAGCTTTGCCTAGTTAAATCCTTGAAAATTAAAGTGTGTTTAACATAGTCTAGTGGAATTTCTAAAAGAATAGTTTGTGAAGAGCAAATAATGCTGTTAGTATGCCATTAGAGACATAGGCTTTAAGTTCTATCCCTGGCTGATGGCCTCAGGGAGCTGCACAGAGACCTTCAAGAACCTGCTTCAGTGGAGAGGAGGTGCTCCTGGGTGGCTCATATGGTTAAGTGTCTGCCTTTGGCTTAGGTCATGATCCCGGGGTCCTGGGATTGGGTTCTGTGTTGGGCTCCTTGCTCAGCAGGAGCCTGCTTCCTCTGCCTGCTGTTCTGCATACTTGCACATGCTCTCTCTCTCTCTCTCTCTCTTGCTCTCTCTCTGTGTCAAATAAATAAATAAAATCTTTAAAAAAAAAAAAAAAGAAGAAGACCCTGCTTCAAGATTCTTTGAACCTGACCCACCCCTCTGGATTCACTCTGGGCTGCTCCCAGCCAGTGACTGAGCAAGGCTGGGGATGAGAATGGGCTCCTACTGGTCCAGATGGGGCTCCTCCAACATTATAACTACATGTTGGATCGTGTGTGTGTGTGTGTGTGTGTGTGTGTGTGTGTGTGTGGTTCCATACATGTTGTACACATGGGTGTCATCTCAACCTCTCTTTCAGGATTTGTTTTTAATTAACATGCTCCACCCAAAAGTCTCTGATAGAGATATTCCTTTCCTTCAGAAAAATGTATGGAAATGAATCCTATAGAGCAGGAGCACAGTGATTATTTGCAAGAGGGCGTTCTTTCTTGGAGGGTCTCTGGAAGCTAGACTTCTAAGGAGGCCCCTTATCCCCTGCAGAAAGGTAGGTACACCCTTGAGTAGCGCAGGTCCTGTGGCTTGCTTCTTAACAATTGGATGTGGCAAGGGTCACTTCTGGGATCATGTGACGTTTTCATAGGCTGTTCTAGGAGGCTGGCTCAGGAGAAGCTGTTTTCTGCTGGTTGAAGGGGTGACCCACCATGGCACAGGGGGTGAGGGCAGCCTCGGGCAGCCGGGGAGAAGCCAGGGCTTCAGTCCTACCTCGTCAAAGAAGGAATTCTGCCAACACCCTCAGGGAGCAGGGAAGTGGCTCCTTCCCCAGCTGAGCTCCAGATGAGAAGTCGTCCCTGGCCAACACATCCCTGGTCCCTTGGGAGACCATGAGCAGGGGGCCCAAGTTCATGGGCCGTCTTCCAGCTCCTGACCCACAGGAACTATGGATCTACACGGTTGCCTCCTTGATACGTTAAAACATGGGAAAAATCCCACGTTGAATGTTCTTACCAAATTAGAAGTGCACATACAAAAGAACGCAAGAACATTTTTTCGGAAGATATGGATTCATTAACACCGTAGTCATGGTGATGGCATTGGAGGTGTATGCACAGCTCCCAAATTGTTAAGATGCGTATAATAAGGTGTGCAAATTTTCATGTCAGTTATGCTCAATAAAGCTAAGAAAATATAAAAAAGAAAAGTAAAATCTTGTTGTCTAAAGCTTGAGATGGTGACAGTTTGTCGCACGGAGACGGGTTCTAATCCGCATGCACAGATGAGGGGAACGAGTCCTTCATAAATGGTCTCTTCTTTCCTTCTATCAGGCAGTGGGTCCCATGCAGTAAGGTGACATGAATGTCAGATATTGTAGATGATTGTGAGTTTCAGTGGGCATTTTGTTGATATTCAGACGAATTGACTGTACGCTGGTAGATATTAATTTAAATAAACTAGGAACTGGGCCTCATGAGCATGTGTTGCAATAAACACACCCTATTCAAAATGGTTCGTGGGCCCCAGACCCCACCAATGAGCCTGTGTCACCTCTCTTGCTCTTTGCTTATGGAAAGGAAAGTAGGAATGTGAACCGATAGGCTGGAGATTAGGGACATCAGGAATATAAGTCTTAGACAGTTAGCTTGATTCTTTCTGCGATTCTAAATACACCGCTTTAAATGAGAGATCAAGACAATTTTAAGGCACTTAACTGAGGCGGTAGTTGTGTTAGATGGCTTTTCTATACAAGTTTTATTGCATGTATTTTATAGTCTATAAAGCTTTTCAGTGTAGTTTAGAAAAAAATAGGCTCTATTATAATTAAACCCCAGTATATTTCTGATCTCAGGGACTTCAAAATGCACATTCTAGAATGAAATATGCATTATTCCCTGATTGAGTGTGGTTTTGGATTTCATGCTGACATCCTTCTGTGTTCTTTAAAGAGAAAGTGATAGAATGTGTGGTTCGTGGCCCTAACATTTAGTGGTGCCAGCACGATTTGCCCCAGTGATAGGAGATCTAAGAACGGTCAACGGATGACTCTCCCCATCACGTTTGTCGGTTACATTCTTAGCACCTGAGGAATGTCTACAATTTGTTGACATGTGAAGACTCAAGGAGTACCCTGATAACCAATTTCCAGGATTGCTGAATTTGGCTTTCTTCTCTGAGGACAGAATTCAGCTACAACAACATGCAGAAATGAGGAAAATGGCATTCTATTTGCCAAAATTCATCTTACAAGAAATTTCTCAAAATACGCTTTTAAAGATGAGATGTACCACTGTGTCTCCCGAACATTCTCCCGTCCCTCCAGTGACATCAGAGCAGGAGCGAGAGGTTCCTGCTGCCAAGGAAGACAGGTGGAGCCCCGACAGCCGCAGGAGGGTCTGCTCTGAGGTTCTACCGCCCGTCGGCAGTCAGGGAGGAATGTGCTGTTTATCCCGGACGGTACCATTTTGGGAAGACACTCTCCTACCCCGTGTTCCTTGCCCAGGGCCAATCTGACGGCACTCCATTTCCAGAGCCAGACGCTGCGTGGTTTTATGAGGGAGAGGTTCCCTTGAGGACGATAGATGAGAATATATGCCCTAATCACACCATATTCTCAAACTAAAAAAGTGCTTTGAATTGAAGCAACCATGTGTACTCAAAAAAATCATAGACTTTCTCTATTTGGTTCTTACTTCAAACTGGAAAGTTTAAAATAACAAACGAGAAGATTGGTATTGTGCTTTGTTTATTTATTTGTTTTTTGTTTGTTTATTTTTTTCATTAACATATACTGTGTTGTTTCGGGGGTACAGGTCTGTGATCCGTCAGTCTTACACAATTCACAGCACTCACCCTGGCACACACCCTCCCCAGTGTCCATCTCCCAGCCGCCCCGTCCCTCCCACCTCCTCCCCTCCAGCAACCCTCGGTTTGTTTCCTGAGATTAAGAGTCTCTTATGGTTTGTCTCCCTCTCTGGTTTCATCTTGTTTCATTGTTTTTTGTCTTTAAATGATCTGGCTGGTTGTTTCCCATTTGCCCCCAAAGGCTGCCCTGCATGAGCCGTGTCCGTAGGCTTCGCTTGCTCTCTGGCCGCCATGTTTTCAGGCAGTGAGGACAGCTGGATCACCCCAGGCGGAGGGAGCAGGGGGAGGCCAGTGTGTTTATCTTGACACTGTCCCCCCGGACACACACAGAGCTACCACAGGCTATCTGTGACTCACTACCCAAGGTCTCCACTTTTGTCATGGTCTTTTTCCACCTGATCCTTTGTGTCTGGGATCCCAATGCCTCTGTGCTCTCACCCCTCTAGAAAAAGGCACTCCCCATTGGGATGTCCCATATCCTGCCCACACCTCTGTAAATAGTCCTTTAAAGCACCGTTCTTCAAACCACGCCATTGGAGAGTGCCCTCTATTTGTGCCAGAAGGTTAACATACGCGTTACCCGCTATCTCACAGAAAACCTGCAAGGAGGGACGGCCATTTGTGCTCTTCTCTGACCAACAGAATGAAGTAGGGGCACGGAGGTCAGAGCAGCTTACCCAAGACCCCAGAGCTAGGAACTGGGAGGGGCTGGCTGGGTGTGGGCTCTCCTGCACCCCAGGGTCCCTCTCGCACAGCGCTCTGAGCTGCAACTCTGCTCTCAGGCTGAAATCAGAGCTCCACGTTGGCATCACTTAAAAAAAAATGGATGTCAAGAATGTCCTTACATTATGTGCTCATGTTTATTCTCTTATTATGATGCACCGCAAGCTCATTGACAAAGGGCACAGCATCCATTTAAAGTTGATAGATAGCACCACGGAAATTGGAAGCCTGGCTTCGGCTGGTGTGATTAATTGTTCTAGTCATGACTAGAATAAGTGTGCACGCTAATGAGCTAGCTGTGCACACTCCCGGTCGCATTACCATTGGATACGCACGACTAAGAGCACACCTACTGAATGACTCTGGGCGGTCCATCTTTCTCCCGGTTTCCCCCTTCAGAGGGCTGGAAATCTCAGCACAGCACGTGGAAGCTCAATCTGCCAGCCCGGCACCTGGGCCAGGTGGGGGGTGAACCTGTGTCTTCATGCCTCTCTCCATCTCTCTGGTTCTTTTCACACACGAGCTGCTCAGAGGAGTGGAAACGGTGTATGCTTCCACATCTAGCGTTTACATTTAGGAGTCAGCTTTGGATTAAATTGCTAGCACCAATTATAGAGACTTGCCAGATTTACTCTATAAAATCTGAATGCTACAGCGTAGCAAAGGAATCAATAACATGATCGTCAATCACGCACTATGCACCAGACCCCGGACTGCGAAAATAAGGAGGATTTAGATCTTTGTTCTCTCAAGTTGGGTCCACGGAGGGAGATGAGCACACAAGGACACCTGCTGGGGTCACTGCAATCAACCAGCATAAAACTATAAAACTCCTGTGGAAGGACTGGCCCCGGTTCTGTGCCAAAATTTAGTTAATATTTATTACCATCACGAAACACTGCCGTTATTGGAAAGGCTTCGCCTTCTCTCACCTGACCTAGGACACCAGAGGGTCAGGCACTTCCTCCTGATGGAGCTCAACCCTCCCGACTGCCTATTTTTAGCCTGATCTTTGCCAGCTTCTCACAATCTTGTGTGTTCTCATTGTCTCCATGCTTCCCACACCACGTGCCAGGAACGCACTAGGGGTCAAGAATACGGGGATGAACAAAACAGGAAACCGTGGCTCAGCACTGGGGATGCTTTAGGGTAAAGAGTGCCGTGTGCAAATGCCCCGAGGCAGGAAGGGCTGTGGGTGAGTTGTATGAAGATCTAGACACCAGGGTGAGGTCTGCGGGTGAGAGAGAGACAATGCTCGGGAAGTGGTCAGGGCGGGGCTCCGCTGGCCAATGTAGGGGGTGGAGTATTTGGTAAGATTGCGGTTTTGTACTGCGCAGACTATGGAAGAATGTAGATGGGAGATGTCAAGACTGATTGCTGGGAGGCCCGGTAATGTAGGTAGCGACCCAGACAGGAGTACAGCATGGCTGGGGCTGAGACAGCACAGGAAGACGAAGGCGAGGGGTGTCTCGGCCGGGACTTCAAATGCCAGCCAGTGCGTAAGGCCAAGGTGCATTTTCTCTGGTTCTTTGGTGCATCCACCTCTTCAGATGAATGTTGTTGTTCCACCAATTGTGGTTTCCATAGCAACTCTCTGGCCTTTTCCCTTCCAGATCTGCAATAAATGCATGGAGAAGGACCCTGGGATCAGTGCCTCTTCATGGAAGAAAGCTGTCCCGAGGCATCAGAATGAGGAATCATACGATGAACTTACACCATTCTTTCCTGAAGAATGCAGAGCGAGTGATTCGTAGAGGCCCAGTGCACTAGCAGCCCGGAAATCCGACTCCGGAGTGTTATCTCTGTGCCTCCCTGAGTCTGAGCACGTGGGTCCATCCCACGGGATGTCCTTGAACTTGTCAGTTCTCCTGCTGCAAGCTTGGCATTCTGCAAACAGCAGTGCTAAATATTCCTTTACAGGGGATGTGTGTGTCATAACCCAATACAGGTCTCAGTCATCCTTCCAAAGCTAGATGTGTGGTTCATTGGCATTTCGCTTGTATTTCCACTTAGTTAGGAGGCCGTGGTGGGAATTCAGGGACAAATGTGGCATGTCAGAACTGGGCAGTGGGAGCCCGGTGAGGGTCATTGGGCAGGATCATTTGTGGGACTTGCTGGTGCATGAGAGGTGGCCCCGTGAGGTTGGGGGGGGATGGAGAACTCCCACAGAAGACCAGGTCAGTTGGCTTGTAATAGGGGGTGCAGCTTAGAACTTGTTGGTTTCTTGTGTATTGCACTGGGTCTTTTCCTCTCATCAGGGCGGTCTGGGGGTGTGTGGAGAAGCCCCAGTCTTACCCACAAGTCATGCCCTAACAAGATCAGAATACCCAGTAGGCATCACTATACTGCTCCATCCATCATCATGAAAGTGATGCCAGAAACACGTGGGACAATTGACAGGGAGGTGGCCAGTGGAGGCAGCATCAGCTGGGACCCTCCCTTTATCCAGTCTCCACAACCTCAGGGCACAGTGGCCGGTGGAAAAGGACACCACCATGTAAGCATGTCCTGAGTCTCCTTAATAGCACAAACCACACAAACCTGAGTCTTACAGGCGTTCTTTCTCTGCAATGGCAAGGATTTCCTTCTCTGCCTTTCTGCACCCCCCCACCCAACTTGCATATATTTGTTAAATTCTTTCCCAAGGTGACTTTATAGCGAGTGAAGAAAATAATTTATTCCCATAAAGAGTAATCTTTTTCTACCAAAAGAAATTGTTTTTAATGGCTAGATTTTATTAGTGAAGCAATTTGAACTTCAGGAATAAAGATTTTCTTCAGAAAGCAATGAATACCAAAAGATGAAGATTTATTAATTCCTCCAAATGTTACTACCCTATAAATATATCTCACACCTCATACAATGGAGCCTCTTCTGCTCTCAGACTTCTCAGACTCGCCAGGCACCTGAGGGGTGCATTGGTCCATCCCACTCGCCATGGTGATGGCCTTTCAGGGAACCTGGAGAAGGACGCTATTGCCCATCAAAAGCACTCTTCAAAGTTCTCTTGCATACAAATAATAAGGGATAGAGTGAAGATTTCAATCAACTGTGCTAACTTTTCACATCATTTTAAAAGTTTTGCCATTTCCCCCTTAAAACTCCAGGCTTTGCCTTTCAAGTATTTGATAGCATTCGAATTAAGCTAAGCACAAAGGAGAACACCCCTGCCTCTCATGATTTATTTTTAAATGATGAAGACTATATGTAAGCTCACTGCCAAAGAGGAAGGGCCATAAAACCACAGCCAATGGCCCAAAGAGCAGCTGTAGGTGGGGGCAGACTGGGGCACAGCTCCTGATCTGAACACAGTCACCTTCCCCTTCCCCGCTGACACGCTCTGCTCCCCCTGCTTCAATAAAGGAATGAAAACAGAAATAAAAGACTTTTGAAAAGCCTTTTCCAGCTCTGACAATCCTTGTCTTCATGAATTTTCCCTTCATGATTCTTTAATAAATAATGAGGAAAATAGCTCAGAAACCTCATTTTTGTAAAAAGCGAGACAAAAATGATGCTGCCAAGCTGCCTGGCCCGGCCACCTCCCCCCAGCCCCCGGGCACAAATCTGACTTATATTTAGCCCCATGCTCTTGCTCAGCCAGCACTTTGATTCGTGGGCAGACATCCAGAATGAAACAAAAACACGGTGACGGGTTTTTCCCAAATTACATCCTGCAGTTGGCTCAATGATCACTGTCTATAGCCAAAGACAGCCCCCTTCCCTGACAATACAAGCAGACCTCTTTCCTTGAGGTGTGCTGCTTGCGCCTGAGCTGAGAGCTGAGAGGGGGCACGAAGCTCTGTCTCTCCCCGGCGTGGAGCAGGCAGGGACAGTTGAAGAGGAAGAAAAAGGCTCCAGGACCTGAAAGCAGAGATGGGTGAGATGGACCAGCTCATCTGGCTCGCCATTTTCTAAAGAATACATTGAGGGAGCAAGAAAGGAAAACATTCTGAGAATATGAAAAATACTGTGGATGAGAGATGTTTTTAAACTGAGGCGTAGCATGTCCTAAATTCCCCAGGAGGGAGAATTTAGGACATTCTCCTAATGTCCTTTAGGACATTAGGAAGGAGGCTCTGGAAGGCTGGTCTGCACATGGGGAGTTTGGGGGAAGCCGAGCTTCCTTAGCAGGGGATGGGGGGCCACCTGGAAGGCGAGGGGATCATTTTGGCCTTGTGAAATGATGCAGGAAACCAGCCTGAGATGCTGGGGGGCTGGTTTCCCATGCGGGGGAGAGCATCTGTCCTGACAGAGCACGATGGAGAGCAGGAGGGCAAGTGCCCACCACTAATGAACTCACTGCTTCTCCTCACTTGATTCCTAAGCATCAAAAAGGGTGTTTTTGCTCATGGGAGTAGAGAGGGTGGTGTGGTGATGCATGAACAAGTGGCAGAATATTCTAGAAGAAGTCTGCTCCGGTGGGATTTGAAGACTGGACATAGACTCACCCTGTCCCGAGTGCCACGGATCAGAGATTCCCCCAGTGCACATTCGCTACGTTGTAGCTGAGGCCTATGAGTCTGAAGCTGAGAAAACAGGAGGGGGTAGAGGAAGGCGCATCCTCGGAGGGAGATGACGGCCCTGGGAAGCATCCGTGGTTCGGACCGCCTACAAAGGCTCCCGCGAGGGCAAGAACACTTGTCACTGTGGGCTGCAGTTCCTCACTGAAAAATGAACTGAGGACACCCGCCTCCCAGGTGAACTTTGCACTTTGGGGAGGTGGTCTTAGGTCATTCCCTTCCCTTCGCCCTGTGCCCTCTGCTCTCTATTCCTTTTCTGCACTCAGCCTCACGCAGGGCATGTGGCTCCCCACACAGCCACAGGCAGGCCAGGGAAGGTGATGCACGTTTGTGCAGGGCTTGAAATATCACTGTACAAGGCGGTCCCATGGCCTGTCTCTGTGAGATCACCATTGGGCCACCGGCATGCATGTCCAGCAGGACCAGCCACCTTGGAGGAGGAGTGAGGAAGGCATCTGGTTGGGGGTCAAGGGCTGGGGCTTAGCCATGGGAGAGAATCAATGGGGACAGCAACAGGGCTGAGCGTGGGGTCCGGGAGCGGAGCTGGCCAGCCCCCACGAGGGCCATGAGGCTTGGTCTGTGTGCCCTGGCTCTGCACTGGGATGGATGATTTAGGAAGGTCGGTGACATCAGCTTAGAGCACGGGGGCTCCAGGGGCAGGAGGCAGGGGTGAGACGAATGTACAGGTTCACTGGTACAGTCACGGTGGCAAAAGAGGAATCTTTGCTCTCCATCCTGAAATCCAGCACCGCCTGGGAAATGGCGCATTGTGAGGATGACGGCAGACATCTGAGAGCTCAGACATCTGGGAGGTGAGCGCTGGGATTCCGCGGCCGGCCCGTCTGAGTGTGAGGCAGCCTGCTGCCGTGCACAAGGACACATCTCGTCCTCAAGGCTCCGAAGCCTGAGGAATGGCATTTTCCTCAGAAAACCCAGGAGAGCAAACCTCACAGAAATGAAGGTGGAAGCCAGACACTGGGTAACTAGGAAACGTTGCCTGAAGTTGGAGGTGGCTGCGTGGAAGTCTTTCCTCATTTTGCAAAAGGCCATCGAGATAATGAAATAACACCATGTCCATAAATCTCCACTCCCCCGTGTCCCCAGCATGGGAACCACATCGGGCAGGGATGCCCGGCGCTGGCTTCATCATGAACACGATCATGGCTCTAAACCCAATTGCACCACCTCTGGAAAAAGGCAACTGAGTAGAAAGGCAATAAATAAAAATCAGGCCAGCAGATGGGAGAGCCCCCATCCCAGCCTCTCGAGAGCATAGACGTTAATATGACAAATAAAGGAGACGCACACACCAGTTTGCCCACGCTTGGAGACACTTAGTGTCTTATTACTCGTGTGTGTGTATCAGTGTGTGAGTGTATGTGTGAGCAAGTGCATGCATGTGCCTGAGAGTGTGAGTGTGTGAGTGTGTGCGTGTTCACAAGTGTATACGTGTGTGTGAGTGTGTGCATGCTTGTGTGTGACCGTGTGTGTGCATGAACGTGAATGTGTCTGCATGCATGAGCGTGTACATGCACGTGAGCATGTGTGTTGACATGTGTGTGCACAAGCATGTGTGTGTGAAGTGTATGTGTGTGAGCATGTGTGTGTGCACAAGTGCGTATGATCATGTATTTGTGAGTGTAAGCATGAACGTGTGTGTGTGCATGCATGAGCGTGTGTATGTGGACCTGTGTGTGCATGAGCATGTGTGTGTGAACATGTGCGTGTGCATGAGCTTGTGTGTGAACAGGTGTGCATGCATGAGCATGTGTGCATGAACATGTGTGCGTGCATGAGTGTGTGTGCATGAACACATGTGTGTGCATGAGCATGTGTGCGTGAACATGTGCTGTGCATGAGCGTGTGCTTCAGCATTCGTGCACATGTTTCCACAGGTAGGTCTCCCCTACATTCCTCAGTCTGTGCGGACATCAACGTTTGTATCACTTCTTATGTTGTGGAGGGACTGAAAAGGCCATTGTGAGCATGTCTATGGTGAAGACAAGGCGAATTCTGTTTTGCATAGTGTGGATTTTAACCCATCGAAAAGAGAAGGGCTTATGTGCCAACTGAGTTGGAGGACAAGAGCCTGTGGAGGCCAGCAGCTGAGCGTGTGAAAGGCCGACGTGGAGACGGGGTGCAGGGGCCCCTCTGCTTTGCCAAGTCTGCTCCAAGGTTGGTGGAACCGGAGACGTGCCCCTGGCTCGGGTGGAGCACACACGCCCGCGTGTTAGTCTGCTCCGGCGGCCACGGACGCAGGTGCAGGGCAGGAGGCCCGCCAACCGACAGACGGGACCCGGCGGGCTCTCCAGGCAGATGCGGGCCTAGCCGGTGCAACTGTTACAACAGATAAGAGAAACCGCGCCCAGGAGGGAGGGGGTCCAGGCCAAGGATGAGGGCAGGGTCTCCACAACATGGAATTGTCTACAGCCAAGCCAAAGACCATGGGGACTCACGACAGAATGTGTCTCAGGGCCTCAGCTTAGCAAGGACACAGGCTGCCCCCCTGTGCAGAGAAGAGTAAGGGAAACTGGCCGCTCGGGGCCCACGGCTTCCCCCAGGGAAGATGCGGTGGCCTTGACAGGCTCTGAGTGGGGGGCAGGCGGCTCTGCTGCTGGGGAATCCCTGCAGGGCCTCATCGCCAACCACAGCCCCCCCAGGACCCCCAGGGGGACCGTGCACAGGGCAGCACACGGGCTGTCTCCCATGTGACGGTCCATACACATACGTCTCCCTGCCCTTTGTCCCTCTTAAAAGTCGCAGTGCTCACCATCGGGAGGGATGGATCAAAGCATTCTTTCACCCTGGGCTTCGTGGCAGGGTGGCTCGTGAACTTTGGAGCCAGACAAAACTGCTTTGATCCTGACTCTGCCCCTTAATGGCTGTTATCAGGAGTGAGCTAATGACTTTCTCCGAGCAACAGTGTGAGGATCTGCAAGTAGAGGTATGACAATACCTACCTTTCAAGGTTATTAAAAGGTGGGGCAATGTATTAATGGAATTAATTACATTAGCATACTTGGATAGGAAATTTATGTACATATGATTATCTCAGATGCTGAAATAGCACGGGATAAAATTCACCACTGTTCCTTCAAAGAGACTCGACAAAGAAGGAGCAGAGAAGAGAGTGCCTGACACGGACACAGGCTGTCCCCTGGGATCCCACGGGAATAATCCAATGCCTGTTGGAGGAGATGCACTTCCATTAACATCTTGTGGATGCCAAGGACTTCTGCTCTTTGTGCCATGGTCACCGCTGACCCGGACATTCTCACCACTGTGATGAGCATAAGAATAAATAAGTTAGAGAAAATTGACATTTGCCAACCGGGCAATGAGAGGCCTGGGAAATCCAGGAGGCTGTGTGAAAGCTCTCTGCCAAGGGAGTGAAGCGGCCAGTTGTAAGAACTAGAAATAGTGATTGTCTCTGTACTAGAATAAGACATGAAAACACTGTAACAAAGATGTCATAATTCCGCTGAAATAAAAGGGAATAATTCCCCCAATAACTGAGACATGCATGTGAGATCTCTAACAACAGGGGCTTCTATCTGGGGTGAGGCAGAATCTCAGATTAGGTGTGATGAGGCTTGTACAACTCTGGAAATAAACTACAAACCACTGGATTAGTCATTTCCAAGTGGAGGGATTCTCTATGATGTATGAATTACATATCAAAGAAGCTGTCTTTTAGGGGTGCCTGGGTGGCTCAGTGGGTTAAAGCCTCTGCCTTCGGCTCAGGTCATGATCTCAGGGTCCTGGGATTGAGCCCCACATGGGGCTCTCGGCTCAGCAGGGAGCCTGCTTCCCCCTGTCTCTGCCTCTCTCTCTGCCTGCTTGTGATCTCTCTCTCTCTCTGTCAAATAAATAAATAAAATCTTTAAAAAAACAAAAAACAAAAACTTCCACTTGGAAAAAGACACTGTCAAGAGAATTAATAGCCAGCCACAGAGTGGGAGAAAATATGTGCAAAAGATATGTGACACAAGACTTTTATCCAAAATATACAAAGAACTCTTCAAATTAATATGAAAACAAGCAATCTATTTTAGAAATGGGCAAAAGTCTTGAACAGAGATGTCACTAAAGAAGGGATGCAGATGGAAATGGCCATATGAGATGTTCCACATCTGATGTCAGTGGGGAATTGCAATTTAAACAAAAGTGAGATATCACTACACACCCAGGGGATTGGCCAAGTGCAAAACACTGACAACACGAAATGCTGACAGTATGGGGCAGCAGGAGCTCTCAGACACACCGCTGGGAACGCAAGAGGGTGCGGCCACTTTGGAAAACAGTTTGGTGATTTCTTACAAAACTCAACACTGTCTTACTGTATGATCTAGCAATCATCCTCCTGGGTATTTACACAAATGAACAAATGAGTTGAAAACTTTTGTCTATACACACAGCCTGCAGAAACCTATACACGCCTGGTTATAACAGCTTTATTCATAATTGCCAGACTTAGAAGAAACCAAGACGTCCTTCAGTCCATGGAAAAATAAACTGTCACAGCCAGACTGTCGAATATTATTCAGCACTAAAAAAGAATGAGCTATCGAGACACAAAAAAATCACACAGGAAATTTAAATTCATTATGAGTGAAAGAAGCCAATCTGGAAAGGTTACATTCTGTGTGATTCCAACTCTCTGACCTTCTGGAGAAGGCAAAACTATGGAGACAGTAGAAAGACAGTGGTCACCAGGGGGTGGGAGGAGTGAGGAATGAGTAGCAGATCACAGAGGATTTTTAGGGCAGTGAAAATACTCTGCGTGACACTGTAGGGATAGATGCATATCATTGAACAATTGTCCAGACCCATAGCACATGCAGGTCCAGGGGGGCCACAGCGAGCCCTAATGTAGCCCGTGGACTCCATCTGATTATGGTGTAACCCTGTAGGTTCACTGATCACAACAGATCTACTGGGGGTTTGCTATTAGTGGAGGAGGTTGTGTATGTGTGGGGCAAGGGAATATGGGAACCCTCTGTGCCTTCCTCTCAATTTTGCTGTGAACCTAAACTTCTCTAAAAAAATAAAATCTTAAAAAATTAGAGAGCAGGGCAGGGAGGGAAAGAGAGAGAGGAAACAGTGATGCAGTAATGCACGATATATTAGCCACTACTCCGTGAGGACCTACGGTCCTATTTGGCAGGCACTAAGCAATCCTTAACTATGTGACCTTGGCCAAGTAATTTCTCCTCCTTGCACCTTAGTGTATGTCTCTGCAAAGTGGGAGTGATGATTATTCTATTTCATTGGGTTGTTTCAAGGATCCAGTTAGGTCATCTCTATCAAATCCTCAGCACTGTGCCTGGGCCGTAGGAAGTGTCCGGAAGATAGTTATTACTATTCTTTCTGTGAAAAATGCACAGGTAGAGAAGTAGAGCACACAGACAGCAATCGCAGAAGGGATCCAGATGGGCAATGGACACGTGGGAGGCTCCCCAGTCCACTGATCACAATGGAAGCGGGATGAAAGCAACAAGAATGTATTTTTCACACATCACATTCATAGCAGTGTGAAAGGACGGACCATATTCAGTATGGGTAGGATGCTGGACGATGGTGCCTCTCAGGGGTGCTGGAGGGAGATTACGTGGGGAGTGTTTTGGTGACACCATCGTGTTTGTGGCCCTCACCTGTAAGTGTTCATGCATCCCTGTGCATGGGGCTCTGGAGACAGAGCTGGTCAGTGTGTTGGACATTTAATAAGTTCCCCAAAGAGAGGGCTCTCTCATCTGCCCTATACTCAGGGGCACATGAACCGGGGCAGTCAGCGGGCCAGAAGTCAACACGCAAGAGGTTCTGAGGCTCAACTTTCCTTTCTAAGCTCTGTTGTTTTTGGAAAGTGAAATGCTTGTTGCAGTGCCACGAATAGGAGTGATTTTTCTATTCCTTCTATGTATTCCCGGGTCCCCTTGAGAAATTGGGCTCCATATCAATAAAAGTTATTTAATCAGTTGTCTTCATTCTTACATGCTTTTTCTTATTTTCAGCTCCTACTCCGGAAGTGTGTAGGACATGGTGGTGGGAGAGCTTTTCTTAGTATCTGGGAGCTCCTCCGTGTCCCTTCTGCGCAGCTTGACGGCCTCAGGATCTGCTCATGGTTGCCAGCAGAACGTGGAAGAAAGAGACTGGATGATGAAAACATGCTTTGGGCTTTATTTTGATAAAGACAGTACTTTTGAGATGTGATAACCTATACATTTAGGGGTCTGTATTGTAAGTGTGCTGAGCTATGCAATGGACTCGCCTCCCCGGCTCTAAACCAGGAGCCCCAGGGGCGGGGGGTACAAAGGGGAATAGAAAAAAACAGGAGGTCTTTAGTGGGGCAAACAGCAGGTGGTTAGCGTGATTCTACTTCCTGGACCTTTGGACCCACATCCATGACTGCAGTGGCTCACATTTCCGAGCTTGATATTCACCTGTTGCTCATACAGGAAACACTTACAATGCTGATCACACACACACACACACACACACACACACACAAAGCACCAACTTACGGAAACTTCACTTTTAAAGTGCAATTTCTCTCTGTGTGTCCATATATATACATATATATACATACATGTCTGTGTGTGTATAAATTTTGTTTTCATAGAAAGTCACTTGTAAGAATTGCACCAAATCATCAAATCATCACCAATGGCTCAACAAGATAGTGAGATGTGGGTATATTAGTTTTTCTTTCTTTTACTTCCAAATTCCCTATAGTAACTTTATAATAATCAAGAAAAACTGAGCTTTTCCTGTAATGTTCGGAAATAACAGCACCAACGAGCGACCTCCCAGGTGGATGGGTGTGGGCAGACCGGACAGGCCCAGCTCTGTCTCCCCAGAGCCCAAGGCTGTTGTCCCACAAGCCCACGTCCTGGGGACCTTCAGTAAACAAGAGTCTGCCTCCCTCTGCACAGCAATGGAATGACATCCGATGCACCAGGCGTGGCGTCCATCTCAACCCACTTCCTTCATAAATGCCATATACGCCGTAACTGCATGATCACCACAAGGGCTCAGTAAATCGTAGTCCTGCATTTTGAACGTTTAAGCAGAAGTCTGAGTTGTTTTTCTTAATTCCTCCTTAATTAATTAATTTTCTAAAGATTTTATTGACTTATCTGGTAGAGAGAGAGAGAGAGAGAGAGAGTGAGCAGGGGGAGGAGCAGACTGCCTGCTGAGTGAGCCCCCCCAAACACTGGGCCTGATCCCAGGACCCTGAGATCATGACCTGAGCTGAAATCAAGAGTCAGACCCTTAACTGACTGCCACCCAAGGGCCCCTGGTTATATGCACTATAATATGGATTAGGTATCACTCCTAATAGTTTCCTAGAATCACAGAATCACAATTAGAAAGGACTTTTTGGAGACATCTAGTTTGGCACTCAGATGCATTTTCTGTTTTGGGGGGAGGGTTTAGGATTTTTTTTATTTCACTTCATTTTATTTTGTTGATTTTTCCCCCCAAGTACTTTTATTTTATTTTTTCAGTGTTACAAGATGAATTGTTCATGCACCACACGAGCCTGGTGGTGGGTATTGAGGAGGGCACGTATTGCGTGGGGCATTTTCTCTTTTTTTAATTTACTTGACTTAAGGTGCAAAAATAATGGTACTACTCACATCTGCTGGACGGTCAGCCGGTCCATCATCCCGCATGACCCGTTCTGTCGTGACAGCCCTGTCGTCCAGTAACAGAAACAGGAACTTGCGACAGAGAACATATAGCCATCCGGAAATACATTTACACGAATAGATGTGCTCCAAACCTCCCTACTTCTCACACTTCCTCCTACCAGGAGGTTTTCTGATGGGAGACGGTGCCACCAGGGTGAGGATTCAGCGAGGGGTGTGCGGGCCACCGGCTCCCAATCGCCCAGGTGACAATCGGCTCTGCACTGTCACCATCACGAGGATGACAGTTTTCCCCAAACATGAAGAGAGAAGGCGAGAGACTGTCCCCCATTTCTTATGTTTTAAAGACAGGAGGTTTACTTAAGGCAAAGACTCTGCTGAACCCTTCCGAGCTTCCTTCTCTCCGGTGCCAAATCTGATATTCCCTTACATAACCGTATGCCAAATCTCTTCCTTTTCCTGCTCTAATACATTTTTCAGCTTCATCTTTTCGGAAAGGGAAACGGCAAAGCCCAGCCCGTAAAGCCTCTAAGGTGTGCAAGCAGCCTCCTGGGAGTGTTTATCAAAAGACAGGGAGGCTGTGCAGAGCGGACTTCTCTAAGCCTCAGGCAGAAACGGGGATGCTGGGTTCATTACTCTGATGTCGCACAGGGCGATGCAAGATTGAAAACAAATGCTCCCACTCCGTGTGGGTGATAAAAAAGAAAACTTTTTCATAAAGAGATTATTAAAATTCAGAGACAACAGATGCCTCCAGCAAGTCCCATCAGGGGAGTTCTGGTGAGAGGGCTTTCATTTTGAGAGTTTTTGAAACAGGAATTTCCATTTTCAACTTTAGGAGAAAAGTATGAAATCCCTATTTCTCAGTATGAAAAGATGGCACTTAGGAAGGCTTATGTACATACAAAAATTAGAAAATACGTCTTCATTGATTTCAGTATTCTGTTTCAGATCTTTCATAATTACGATTAGCCATCCCAGTAATGATTTTTTTTTCTATAAAGAAAAAATAAAGACCTCATTTCATGTTTTTTGTCAGACCCCAAGGAGATAAAACAATATTTTGTATCAGAGAAATACAGTTTGATAAACTCAACCTGAGATCTTGATACTTTTCATTATAAAGTTCCCTAAGGAAAAGCCACACAGGTATACGAAGAATAAATACATAAAACCCAAGATCTGGGAAGTAGGGTGTGATAGTGGTTAGCCTTTTATCTTGATGCATATATTGATATGTTTGAGGGAGAACATACACAGATATTGTTCCGCAAGTAATTATTTGTTGGGACTTTCCCCAATTCCCACCCAAATCATCATTATCATCTTAATTCAAGTCTAGGGGAAGAAAATTCTGTTTTACGCAAAACGTATGACTTCTTGTCCCAGGAGGAAAATCTTAGTCCCACAACAATAGGTGCCCCAGCTGATTATGCTGCTTATAAAGAATTCCAGGAGGGGCACTAACGTTGCTAAAACTTAGAATTTGAAGGTGGAAGTTTGAGTCTCTTCTGAGACATATCAGCTGTGTGGCTCTCGGCTCTTTGTCTGAATCTCTTCCTTTGTGAAAGTGGTGGGAGACTGAGTATCAGACGAACAACAAGTTAAGTAACACACATGAAAACCTCCATCAAGTTCATCTCCGGTTGGAAGACAGGGATTATTTGGATCCCAGGGTGTGGAGACCCGGATGAGTTGCCAGAATCAGGGATCCGGGTCCAGGCGACGCAGAAGAGGCACCCTCCACCTGCCTGCCCCCGGGAGTGCAGCCGTGACACTGGCTGAACACCGGGCTCGGCTGTCCGAGAGCTCCGGGGAGGAGGACTGAATTCAGAGTTCCATTTAAACTGACGGCAACCTCACTACCTCTCATAGTTGGAAACCCAGCAGAGGCACCGGGGGACACAGAGGCCTCCAGGAGAAACGGTCCAGTTCCAGTTCAAGGAGCAACAAAGATGTCTCCAGGAGGCACAACAGCAGTGGGCCCAAAGGGGTCTGACCTACGAGGGAGATCACCTTCCTCATTGAGCAGAGGAGTCTTCACCTTGGAAAGCGTGTGAATATCTTTGCTTCATTGCTTTATGCCCTCGAGTCACATGGCCTTAATCGTGGGAGCCGTTTGGGAAGCACACAGGAAAGTAGGATAAATCGACTCTAGGTTTTCAGGATTCCAAAGGAGAACTTTAAGGAACTAGAGAGAAATAAGAAGATTGTACAAAGAGAAGACCCTGGAAAAGCAGCCCTAAGGGTGATTCTCTTATTCCAGGGCTCAGCCTCTATGTTCACACTCGTGGGTCTTACCTAAAGCAGCACATGAGAGAGCGCTAAGAACTGAGCGAAGGGCGAGGCCCCTGCCGAGGTCCCAGACTCGATGTCACTCAACGTGTATGGCTTCCGAACATCTTAGTGCTACACAGGCTGTGAGAATGGAATGGATGTCCAAACCAGAGCCATGGAGGATTGGACATGAAGATTGTCTAGACAGCTACTGCCTACTGGAGCAGGGCTGAAGGAAATTTCTCAGCCTCAGACGGACTCACTCCTGCTCAGGTGCCACTCCAGCAAACCAGCATGTAGATAACTTTCGTGTCCCTGCAAACGCTCCACTTGATGAGAAACACAGTAAATCCGCTCAGCCAGCCCCCAGCTGCCAAGCCAGCTCTGGGCTCTACATTGACTTTGACTTTCCTGCTCCTTATTCTTTATCCTATAAAAGCTTCCTGCCTTCTGACCCGCTGTGCAGTTCTCTGAATGGAGACCTCCCACTCCATGAAGTGTTGCCCGAAGTTTGTTGGTG
>CM053607.1:2505019-2516533 GCA_028646535.1 Procyon lotor
GATCCCAGGACCCTGGGATCATGACCTGAGCTGAAGGTAGACGTTTAACCAACTGAGCCACCCAGGCACCCATGTGATAAGATTTTAATGGAACACATAGAATACAACTTATTTTTAAGATACCATAAATACACAAAAATAGAATATGCATATAGACAAAGCATGCATATATGAACAAATGTAAACATTGATTTGCTCTTCTTAAATGTCTTTTAATTCCATAGAATATCTTTAATAAAATATTTTTCCAGTCTCTTCCCCTCAGGCATGCTCGCATCAGGAAGATGGTGATGCCCGCCTCGGAGAATTATTAAGAGAGTACAATCTGCTTCCGGGTGTGGACAGGGGTGGTAAATTCTAGGACGGCCCGCAGAGCTTAAAGAGTACCCTATTCACATCACATGCTCTTTGGCTCCTCAAAAAAGCCCATATCCGTTTACTGCTGAACCTCTTGTTGTAACCCAGGTAAGTTAAATCAGTCTTCAATTAAGTTGGATGCCTATCACCCTAATCTTGTGCACTTTGGGAAGTTCTCTGTGATAGGCAAAACAATGGCCCCTGAGACGCCCACATTCTAATCCTAAGCCCCTGTGACTATGCTAATTTACACAGCAAAAGGGACCATGCAGACACGCTTACGGCAACAAATGTGGGCATTCCTAGAAGCTGGAAAAGATGAAGAATGGATTCTCCCCCCAGAGACTCCAGAGGGAACACAGCCCTACCCTGGCTGTAGCCCAAGGAGACCTCTCACCTCCAGAATCATAGGATAATAACTATGTGCTTAAATTTGTGGTAATTTGTCCCAGGAACCATAGAAAGTGAACAGGGTACCCTTGGGATTCCCAATGACCTTCCTGGGTTCTCTCCTGATACCGCGGACCTGTGTGCTCACCTGTCCTCAGGTGCCTGATGCTTTTGCTTTCTCTCCATCTCAGCGTCTGCCCCACATTGGACAAGTCCCCTCTTCTGTCATTGCCCCAAAGCACTGGCAACATAAGCTAGTAAGTGTAGAAATTTTACAGCCCTTTAATGGCTAGCAGAGGATCATTCTGGAAAGAAAACCATTGTGTTTGCTTGCTGGGATGGACAGAGTTTGAGCTAGTGTAGCCTGAGATTTTGGTGCTTGGAAATGGGCTGGCAGGAGTGAGTTCTTTCCCTGGTGTCTGGTGGGTGGGTTTGGGCTCCTCTCTCTCCTCAGCCCTTCTGAACCCTTTCCTCTCATGTTCACACCCCTCCACTCATTGATCCTGGAAACTCAAAGTTACTATTCTTTTATAAACACTCAAAAGAGTCTGGCCTTCAATTATTCCCCCAGCTCGTGCTCCCAGATGGGACCCAAAAAAATCATTCATTTACTTTATTCCACTTGAAATAAGGTTAGGCTCTGGGACCACAGCTGTTAATTTTTATCTTCTGTAGACTTTTATTTGAATTTCTTTCTGTTTATGGGTCCTGAGTATGTGGCAAATGATCCCAGGGGAGGAGAAGAATGGTTGGATCAGTGTGGCACCCTGACTGTACCCATGTTCAACTCTATAATAATTTCTTCAAAGTATTAGATGTCCTTCAGGCTAAGGTGGACTTAGATGCTCAGCCCTGCCCAACTTGTTTCCTTAGCAGACAGATTCTGATAACATTTAACACAGCTTCTGAGAGCTGAGAAAATCCATCTCCCAGGTGGTGGTGAAGACATCACAGAAAACACGGGGACACAGATGTCTTCCTATTTCAGCATGTGAAGAGATGACATTCAGATGGCCCAATGGAGACATGGGGCAAAGGAAGGGGCCATCTCAGAAGAAGAGTGTTCTACATTTCCCGGCCACTTAGGCGGTCCCCGCTGGGTCATGTATGGAGCCTTTCACCTTCAAGGCTCAGAAGTCGCTGCTAATTCAAGGTCACTGGATCCTTCCTGTGTCCCACTCTGCTCTGGGAGGGAGGCCTGGGCAGGAGTGGAAGGTGAGTGGCCTGGCCAGCCTAAGATGGGGCACTTCCACGGGAGGGAGGTGCAAAGAGAGACCACACTCAGTGCCCAGAACCCGGATGTGGGGTTGAGTACAAATTGCAATGGGCTGTCTGAGGATCGAGGACCAAGCTGGGTGTGTTGGAGGGACGAGATGGGAGAGGCCACCTCCGGAAGCATCCCTGGCACTGATAGGATCAGACTGACTTTCCCCTATGGTAGTCGGACTGATGGAAGCATTGATATAACCAGTAATATTAAAACATGAGAGTCTTCAAGAGAAATCCTACCACAAAATAAGTGGATCCTCTGTCTGTTCTCTGGTGCCCTACTCTGGCTGTGTGCTGTGTGTGCGACAGATACCCAAGTCCCGCATTCACTCATGGTTGGGAGCAAGGCCTCTAACAGTGAGGTCTGGGACTTGTTCGTCCCCAAGGCATGGAGCTCACACCCCTGCATGCTCTCCATAGACATATATGCACTCACTGACGATCTGCCCCATTGAAGACATTGTCCTAGAGCTTCAGAGGGTATAGAGCTGAATAAGACCATCTGCGCCCCGGAACATGCATCCCAGGAGCGATGGGGCCTCGATCCACTCAGGCAGCCATGAGAGAATGCTGGCAGCTGAAATGACAGACGTTTGTGTTCTCACCATCCTGGAGGCTGGTAGTCTACGATCAAGGTGTGAGTAGGGCTGGTTCCTTGTGACAGCTCTCCTCCTGGCTTGCAGATGGCTGCTTCTTGCTGTGTCCTTGCATGACCTCTCTGTGCACTTGAGGAGAGAGAGACAGAGAGAGCCATCACTCTGGTGCCCGTCACTTTTTATAAGGACGTGAGTCCTATCAGATTGGGGCCATACCCACCCTGATGACCTCACTTAACCTTACTTAATCTCTCCAAAGGCCCAAATACTGTCACAGTGGGGGTTAGGGCTTCAACGTGAGAATTTGGGGAGAACAAACTTCAGTCCATACCCAATGAGAACCAAAAGGAGAAAAAAAAGTACCAATTATTACTTTCTTACCATGATTTGGTACAAAATGCAGGAATAGGCTGAAATGAACCTAGCTTATTAAAACTCCCAGTATTCTTAAAAAAGAACCCCTATTATGAACATGTCAAATAAGTGGTCTAAAATGAAGAGAATCATTATAATTTGAAACGTAAATCATCACAATCATAACCTTTAAGACTTTCCTTGGCGTTTCCCTCTTGGGATATCTCAAAGATGATGAAATACGAAATTAAGCTGAGCTTATTAAGATCAACCATTTTTATCATATAACCTTTTCATTTCAAAATGTAGATGCACATAATAAATAAGTTTTCCAGTGTCTATGACTACTCTGAGGTTTATACCACTCTGAAAGAAACCAAGCTAATTAGACGTGAAATATCAACTGGTGAGCAATTACAGCCCGACCAAAAAATACCCCAGTGACTCTGTGCATTTGATAAATTTATGAGTTAAGCAAATCTCAAGGTTGTGTCTATGTCATGAATTCAGAAACAGCAGTAAAGCCTGGTCATCACCAGCATTAAATCTGCTGCTATCTACTTTTATTTGGTTGGTAATAAGTACACAGGGATATTTTTCATCTGTTAGATTTCTCTGCATATTTCTAATTTTTCTATTACTTCTCCTCCCTAGCTTTGGAAGGGAAAAGCTTAAGGAAATGCATGATTTCTTCTGTGTAATGACCTGACAGAACCCTATTCCCTAAAATAAACAAATAAATACATAAAAATCAGAAGCTCTAAATTCTGGAAGGTTAATAAACCAAAGACCTAAAATGCTGGCTGTTTTGTTCTTACCGAGCCATAGGAACAGGTGGGGATTTTGACTCTTGTCTTCTTTTGGGTTCATTCCGGACCAGAACCTGCAGCTCGGGCACAGGTGGTTTATTTGGGAGGAAATTGCAGGACGTTGAGTGTTGAGATGGAAGTGGGGAGACTATCCTCGTGCTGCTGGGCTCCCATCACTGTGGGGTGGGGTGCAGACTTGCTGTGGATGCCCAAGGTGATGTGGATGTGCCTCAGAATCGGTCCCCTGGAGAAGAGGACACCCGCTTTGGGTGTCAGGTTCCCCCAGAAGAATTTCCCCCCAACATTTCTAGGCTGCCCTTCTCACACTGAAAAATATCACACTGCCATTCCAAAAAACAAGCAGGTCAGCAAAAACACCACTGAATAAAACACACACACACACACACACACACACACACACACACACACGTGCAAGCGCACGCAAAAACTGAGGCAAAGAGGTGAAGGAGGCTCCTGCAGTGGGACCTGGACAGCTTGTTTGGGAATGGTCCATCCACTGCACCTAGAATCCACTCACAGGCATGACAACATGACATGGGCACCCCGAGCTCCATCCCCATCAGCACCACTGCTGTCTACTCACGATCATGTTAAACCTGCTCTGGGTCCATCCACACCGTGGTGGCTGGCCGTAGCCATAGGCTATTAAAAATACATGAATGACCCAGCTATTCCATTTCTGAGTATATAGCCTAGAGAAATGAAGGCAGGATCTCTAAGACACCTTTGTACATATTCGTGGCAGCATGATTCATGATAGCTAAAAGGTGGAGCATCCAAAGATGGATGAATGGATAAGCAAAATGTGATATATGCACATAGTGGAATATTATTCAGTCTTAAAAAAGAAGGAAATTCTATCACATGTTACAGCACGAATGAGTCTTGAGAACATTATACTCAATGAAAGAAGCCAGTCACACTAAGACAAATGCTGTCTGGTGCTCCATCAGGGAGGTACTACAGTAGTCAAAATCATAGATATAGAGATTAGAATGGTGGTTTCCAGGAACCGAGGGGAGGGGAGTCATTTAATGGATTTGGGGTCTCAGCAGATAAGAATTCCGGAGGAGGATGGTGGTGATGGCCACATAGCATGTGGACTTGCTGAAGGCTACTGAACTGTGCACGTCCAAGAGCAAAAATGGTAACTTGTATGCTTGTGCGCGCTACCACAATAAGAAGGAAAGACATAAAGGACATAAAGACATAAAGGAGGAGAACTGTGGGAGAACTGTGGGAGAACTGTGGGAGAACTGTGGGAGAAGCTACAATCTCTGCTGCTGTGGGTGGTTTCAGGCAGTAAATGAAATTTGTCAACTCCCTTCTCCATCACCTCTTCTAAACTCCCACAGTTTATGATCCATACCTCCTGTCTTGATTGCATTCCTCTTCCTAGCTGTGGTTACTGCAAATTGCCCATCCACTTGTCACTATGGGCACAGAGATGCCCATAGTGACATCTTGATGACTCTCTGATCTCAGATATTCTCCCTAAAGTTCTCTTGAGCAGAAACGCTAGCTAGAGAAGGGTTGCATGCCTTTGCCAATATGGTTGCTCCTTTCTTTATTTACTGGTTGATTGATCTTTAAATTCTTTTCAGGATCATGCTTGCTAATCATCCCACGTCAAGAGTTTGTGTTTTCTGGTCTCACCAAATAAAGGTCTGATTGGTGATTGTCAGGGAAGGCTATGTACCCAACAAATCTGAATTCTTCAGTCTTGCTATCCATTGGAACCTTGGATTCAGAGATCTTTATTAATAGCTTGAGAATGAAAACAAATGTGGGGTACAGTCCGTGGATCAGGGAGTTTTGGAATCTGTTTCACATGGAAGTTAAAATTTTGTGGGCATTAAGATCATCTTAATGGTTCAGGAGAAGGACGAGCTGGGAAAGAAAGAAGGTGCATAAATAGGAAGGAAATAGAATTTTAAGTTTTGCACATTTTTTATTGGTATTGCCTGAAGATTCATTTTGGGAGCAATTCTAGAACTGAAATTGCATCTGTTTCATAGGATACTTGAGATTTTGTTTCTAGGTTCTGTTCTGGTTTTCTTTCATAAACAAGATATTCATATCAAGTGTTCCCCAAAGTGGGCACTATAATTCCAACTTGTATTTCATGAAACAGGCCATCTAGAGAGATGTGTGCATGTGTTAATCAAATAACAGAAGCGCATGAAACAGTTGATATCTACTGTAAACTGATGTGTAGGCATAGACACAGCCTGCAAGTACCTCATGCAGCCCCTCACATTGCAAATGATGCATCTGCAACCATGTGTCTCTAGAATGTGCTCAAAGAGCAGTCATCACCAACCGAGGCTTTCTAAACCCCAGCTTCAGGCAAATGCAACTAAGCAAAGCAGCTCTCGGCACACAGACATGAGATGGGAGGAGTGTCCATATATTATTCTGAAAACACAAACAATGTTGAAATGTATTCCTAGATGCTGGTTTGAGAAGACTTCTAAACACACCCTACCCAGAGCCAGGCTCGAGTGATGGAAATATTGGGTCCATGCCCTCATCAATATGGCATAGGCTGGCCAAGTAGTTCAGAAGAGTGTCCTGTGTTAGAAATTTAGAAGCCTAGGGACCAAAATAAGCCCCAAAATGAGGGAATCGATGAAGGATTTGGAGGTCGTATTCAGGATGGCACTGACTTCATCACTGCAAAGAAGGTGGCCCTGAGCCTGTGGAAATTCAAAGGTTCTCTAATGTCCCATGATTATCAAGTCAAGGATTCTGGTCTACACAGCAAGGATCATGGCCAAACCTCAGTGGAGCCCCACTTGTTAAAGCTTATGGGCCAACTACCACCAGGCACGCACCTATAGCTGAACATTAGGGTTATGGAGCTTGCTGGACATCAGTAAGGAGGAGCTGGGAGAGACATACAGGATTTGGGCTTGCTCTGAGTGATTCTGGGGTATGCTCAGGAAAGTGGCAAGGAATTCTGAATTGAATATTGTCAACAAGTAGAGATAACTTGGTGATCAGTTATCTTAAGTTTTATCTAAGAGAAGGTAGACCAGAGTTTTGTTTTCACTGGTAAGAATAACTCATGTTGAGAGAGGAGGTTAAGAGAGGTTTTATGTAGGAGAGAGGCATCTGTCTCTGTCTTGTTCTCTATGTGGAGTTGGAGTGGCCTTGTCCACAAATTATTTATAATCTTGGACGATTCTATATGCTCACTTAGGAACATTGTAGTTCAGTTGCCAACAACACTATTTTTCACTTTCTTGGGATCTATACTATATTTTATTTAGAACTAAGAGAAGTTGATTCTTTAAGTTATTCAGGCCAAAAGGATTCTTCCTCAAATAGTCTTTGGGATTTTCCTCTCTTTCATAATTAACAGTTTTCATTGATGGGGTGCAAATGTGTCCAGGGCTAATGCCAAAACACCATTTCACAATTTCACATTGAAAAGATTTTTGTAAAACACTAGGGATTAAGAATGTGTCTAATTGCAGAGAAAGTGAGCTGTGAACATGAGCATTTTATTCATCACAGGTGCACACAGAGACCAAGTTCTCACAGCTAAATGATGCATGTGACAAAGATGATGGTAGAACGTGCCTTGGCCTAGGTTATCCAGAAATGTTCTTGCATTTTTTTAAACAATAGTCCATGGACCTGATTAAAGGTGTGATGACTCTTTGAGGTGTTTCCAAATTCCGTAATTCGCTGGATAATCACAGTACTTTCTCTTCACCTTCCTGTAGAGCATCTTTGACTACAACTTCCCATCAAACACATTCACATATTTTCTCTCAATCACATTTCCCTAAACATGACCCTGGACGCCATACTTCAAACATCCGGGGCATCTGTTAAAAGTAATAATACTTGGGCCCCTTCCCAACTTTGTTATGTAATAATGTCTAGGAACAGAGTCTTGAAATTTTGAAAAGTTCCTCCAGGTAATTAGAAGGTACACCAAAATTTGGGAACCTTAACTTTGTATGATACAGTGCCAGTGGAATGTTGGACAGTCTTAGACAAGACTGGACGCAGATTGAATTTGAAATTTAAATTTTGGTCTCCTTTTATGAAGAATTTTCTCTACATCCCTTATTGGGGTCCCCATCTTGTCCCCAGGTTCCTGGAGCCTCTTTGCATTTTACCCTGAGCACCTCCAAAGTTTTCCACCCCATTTATGTCTCTACTGAAGTCATCATTTTTTGTGCTCAACTTCCAGGAACTGATAGCAGATTTTAATGGCGAACAACTACTCTTCACTTGAGAATGTCTAGTTCTGATAAAAATAGGCAAGAAAAAACTAAGATTGCCTTAAGTTGAGCCAATGTTTAACCCAGGGAACTTTTCAGGACTTGGAATTGCATGCTAAAAGGAACAAGTAAATTGCCTAAGGTCAGCTTCAGCTGTGATTTTTAATTCACAGCACACAACACCATCCCCACAGGGGGCTATTTCATAAGGCAAGATCTAGTAGCTGTGACTCTGCTGTTTGCTGAGATCTTCCTGAACACCTGTAATCCCAGGGATTCCTCCTGGTCTCTGTGCCTGCTCTCAGGCTAAGCTTTACTGCTGAGCATCATCTGCAGGGACGCATTAGTGGCAGTGACTCAGGGATGCATGTGTGGCTTCCTTGTGCTGCTCTGGGAACTTTCACTCAGTGAAGAGGCGGCATATGCAGCCCTCAGAGGAAGCACATCTTAACCTTTCTGCTGATAGAGGGCGTATGTCCCCATTCACCTCCCTGTAGAAAGTACAGAGGGAGATGAAGGCACCAGGCTGGGCAAAGTGGCCATTTTGTTCAGCAGGAGCTAATGGGAAGCTCGGACCTATTTTACCAGACTCACTTCTGCTCTGGTCCCCAGGAGCCACGTGTGGGTCTTAAGGAGCATGATTATTCAGACATTCATGATCCAAAAGCCACTGAATTTGTCTGACAAGGGGACACGTCCACTTTCATGAACTAGATGAACTTTCCAAAGTAATATTTTTTTCTTATATATGTTACGCCACTTTGTTTATACTGTTTATGACTGATGAATATTATTTTTCTACCCATACCAACATCTTAGAGTTTCCTAACAGATTATTTTTCCATTTTTCCAATTTATATTCTTCTTACCTATTTTCATCCCTTGCCACACATGCAGTCCACATGCCCTTGGGTGTTTTCTCACTTGCCAAAAAGAGTGAATATTGTTTTGACTTTTTTTTTAAAGATTTCATTTATTTGTTTGAGAGAGAGAGAAGAGCACAAGGAATAGGGGAGGAGCAGAGGCAGAGGGACAAGCAGACTCTCTGCTGAGCAGGGAACCTGACACGGGATTCCATCCTAGGAGCCCGGGATCGTGACCTGAGCTGAAGGCAGAAGCTTAACTGACTGAGCCACCCAGGCACCCCTAAAAAGAGCGAATGTTCTTATTGTACATTGACGTTGGTGTGTGGCTTTATGCTACCTCCCTTAAGAGCAGAGGTGATGGACTGACCTTTAGCTCACCTTTGGGATTGCCCACAGCTTGCAAGTTGTCACTGTCCCCAGTGACACGTACCCATCTCGATCCATTTTCAAGCATCAAGATACCTTCCTACAGCTGGGCGGAAAGTGTCTGGAGGTGGATTCATTCTCATGCTAACCCAGGTGTGGGGGCCAGCCTCCAAGACAGTTTGCAGTGAATCTTAGCTCCTTGCTGTCACACCCTTGTGAGTTCCTCTCCCGGATCACACCAGGGTGTGGCCGGGTGTGAATGGAGGAGGCAATGATGTCACTTCCCAAGATCAGTCATAAAATGATTTCAATCTTCATAGCAATATTCTCTCTTTTGTTCTTCCTTAGAAGTGGCTTCCTTCTGGCCGCCATCTTGTGAACAGCCGTAGGAAGAGACTCATGTGGCGAGGAACTGAAGTCTCTGACCTATAGCCAGCAGGACACTGAGACCTGCCAACAATCACGTGAGTGGGTTGGAAGCATTCCCAGATGAATTGTGAGATAACTCCAGCCACACCCTGCCTCCACCCACACCCAGGTCAAATGGAACCACACAAAAGAACCTCATCCAGGATCACCTGGTTAAACCAATGGCTTCCTGGCCTACAGAAAGTGTGAGGTAGCACCTAATCCAAACCTCCAAGTAGTGGGCTGATTTGTTCTATAGCAGTGGATAAGTTTCCTTAGGTCCCAGTGTGTTCACACCACTTACCTTGGAGATGAAATTGTCCAGACCGACCAGTTGGGCAAGATCTTTTTGTCATAACTTGTATATATTCCTATATCTTGCTGCATATGCAATGCTTGTGTCCAAAAATCCAACACCAGCTTAGCATCCAGGCCGTAGGAGATGCTGAATAAATATTTGCTGATCTAATGCTACAAATAACACGGGTGTTATGTCAGCAAGCTCAAACCTCCAACCAGACCCAAGCAAACCAGTCTGCCTGACAGAACAGTGACCAGAATGTGCCATGAGTTGGATGAGGAGCAGAAAGTGGATGTTCCTTAGCAAAGGTCACAGCTTCCAAAGATGCTCCTCACTCTGGCTCCCACTGCTCCTGTGAGCTCCAACCTTACAGCTGGTGAGGACAGACCTCTGACGGGACAGTCCCTTTTGCATTGGTCACAATTGTGACTCCGTCTTCCCAAGAAAAGGGCTGCTTCCACCTTTATCTGGGGTCTTTTCTTCTCCTGTTTTTCTCTCACCTCCTGAGTGTGCCACAGAATGTTGCCTTCCTTCCTTTTTGGGGCCTCTGTGTTCCACTCAAGTCACCTGGTGGGGTTCTTCCTGGCAGGAAGCCACAGGTTTAGCTATGCTCTGCTGGATGCTCTTGACCCCCTGGGGGCCAGTTTGAGTGACTCACTTATCAGTCACCATGCTCACAGTGTGGCACCGGCCATCACCTTTGGCATTTAGCTTCAAGAAAATGATCAGCAAGGACTCTGTGAGCAGAAATGAGGACAATAAACTCACCCCAGCTCCACCGTCCTTCCCGCATCCTCTGCACAGAGGGTGGCATCCTTATCCTAGGTGACTACTTCCTGTGTGTCCAGAGGTTGGCATGGCATCCTGGGGACCCTGCAGGTCAAAGGGGGCAAGGTCTGACCACGCACACCGGTTGTCTAACCACCATCTGTGACTTTTGTCTGCAGCAGCAGAGCTGAGTATTTGCAAGAGAACCCATACAGCCTGCCAATGTGAAATTCTACTATCTGGCCCTTCACAGGAAAAATTTACCAACCCCTACTGTCTAGGTCAGTGGATGCCAGAAATTTCCATTTTACAGAATTATTACCAAAATGGGACTGGCAAGTATGGCCATGATAATAATCATAAGACAACTAACATACACACATATTTTTCATATTACAAGGTAAGAATGTCACCTCCGTATTTAAGGGAAAAAAAGAACCTAATGAATATATTTAATCAGCAATCCGCTGGAGTCTTAAATTTTCTCATACTTAATGTTTCCAACCAATAAAAACGTCACCCAAGCCCAACACTGGTGTGCCAAAGAAGATCATTAGAGTTTAATTAAAACATTGAAGGGTGAGTCCCCACTCTTCCTCTTTCCATTGAGTGAGCTGAATAAGTCGAGAGGTCTGTGTGATCTCACATTCACTGAGGAAGGGAAGAAACAAGGATGGATGGAAGGAAGGAAGGGAGGGAGGGAGGAAGGAAGAAAGGGAGGGAGGGAGGGAGGAAGAAAAGGAGGTAGGGAGGGAGGAAGGAAGAAAG
>CM053607.1:2516633-2526638 GCA_028646535.1 Procyon lotor
AGCTCTGGCCACCGGAATCCTGTACCTCCCAGAGCCATTTAGAGGAAAAATACACAGTAACGCTGGCGAATCCAGGTAACATGTGGGCATTGCAAGGGCCGCCATTTGCCCAAAGTGGAGGAACCAGTTGGTCTAGCCTGGTATGTGAGCAATGAGAGGGCCCCCAGACGGCGATGGGCTTCGCTTGCCGTAATTCTGCTCTGCTTGGAAGGACTCAAACCCCAGGTGTGTAGAGGGAAGTTTGATGAGGAGGAGGACCAAGAGATTGGGTGCATGGTGGCTGTAGTCCCACCCAGAAAGAATGGGGTGGCCAGTGATGGGTGATGGAGAAGAAAGGTGTGAACAAGCCCAAATGATCATTCAAAGCTCCCACACACTGCTGGTGGGAATGTAAAGCATAAGGGCTCTGGAAAACTCTGCCAGTTCCTCAGTTAAACACGGAGTTGTCACAGGACCCAGCCATTCCGTGTCAAGGTGTCACCCCAAGAAGAATGAAACAGCACGTCCATGCAGAAACTTGTACATTAACTCATGGTACTTGAAAGGCAGAAACAACCCAAACTCCCATCATGGTGCCGTAACAAGGGATGAAGCCAGGACCCGTGCTAGAATGTGGGGGGACCCTAGGAACATGCTGCTGAGTGAAAGAGGCCAGTCATGAAGAACACATACGTTACGGTTCCCTTTGTATGAAATGTCCAGAACAGACAAATCTGTGGAGATATTAAGTAGACTGGTGGTTGTCAAGGGATGGGGGAGGGGAAGGGAGGGGTTTTTTTTCTGGGGTGATGGAAATGTCCTAGAATTGACTCTAGTGATACTGCGCCTGTCCGTGCAATGGCAAGAATCACTGCATTTTTTGCACCCTTCCCATGAGTGAACTGTATGGTATGTGAATTTTAACTCAATACATCGGTTGAAGAATATTCGCGATCACAGCCATAGCTGTCTGTTAACCCTCCTTGCTCTAGCATCTCACACTGTCAGGCTTTAGTGTGCCACCAACATCGAGGTGGAAGAGAAACTGGCTGCTGTTTTTGTGCATCATTCCCTCCCACACACAGAGCCTGCGGACCTCGCTCAAAACAGTGGGCTGGGGCAGACGGCAGCTCCCAAACCTTAAAATAGACATTTTCCTTGTGTCCCTTCATTGATACTTGTCAGCAACAGTGAAGGTAATGCTGAGAAATGGTCCTTATAAAAAATCAGAGTAGCACGCAATCAAAGGGACTCTCCCCCAGAATTCCCCTCCACCCTGGCTGGGAGATAATTAAGTTTGATGCTGTGCGCTGGTTTGAAAGAAACACCACTGGGATTCCCTGTGAGCGGGTCTGTTCCAGGCTCCCCCTGTTGGGGGAAGCCGGCTTTCCGAGGAGCCTGAAGGTCATGTTTCTCTGTCATGGTCCCTCTACCTCCGACTAAATGTTCTGTAAATAATTAGACATTAAAACCTCGCCAGTAATAAAGTCGCCATCTTCCATAGGTAAAGGACTAATTACCAGAACTCAGTCTTGCTGATCATTACATCCCTGAGTCTGAAATGCCCTAGTGGGGAAGGGAGGGACTGGGATTCTTGTCTAATATTGGTATTTACGGCCTTTGTTTTCCTGGGAGCTGAGGTCTCCACGCTCCGGAGCATAAATTCAGGGTCTTCTAATTTCTCATTCCCTTCCACAAATTATTTAAGCACTGGGGCCCTTTTATAAACAGTGTTACCTTTAACAAAAAGAATCAAAGGGCTGAATAATGTCAAAGTTGAGTTTTAAGCCTGGGAGCTGTAGTCGGTGTCAGCACAAATGGGATAGGCCGCTCTGAGGGTAAGTGGCTGGGTCTCATGAATATTCATGTCACAAATATTCAAGTCCCAATTGGAGCAGACTCCAGCCAGCCAGAAGCCCTGGCGGGGTGGCAGGGCCCTGGTCTCCAGCCCCAGGAGCCCCCCAGGTACACGCCCCCCTACCCACCAGTGGGTCCTCGATTGATCAGAATAGAAAGGTGAACCTGTTTGCCTTCAGCACACCCCCCCACCCCCGCGAGGTTCTTACGAAGATCAATAAGACCAATGCTAGGATTGTGCTATGAGTCTCCTGAAACTAGGCCGAGATTAATATTAGTGATTGTTATTTTAAAGACTTCTTTCCCAGGGTTTCTCGACGAGCCATTCTAATGGAAACACACTCAGCCTGCCAGGCCCACCTCCTGTAAGAGTGAATTAAAATCAATTTTGGTGAACAACCTATCTGGCAGTAATTGGAGATCCCGGAGAATGACAAAGGGGACGGCAGGTTTCTCTGCCCAAAGTTAAAGTCTGGTAGCACTGCCCTGACCTAGGCCTCCCACGGTATGAGAAATGAGGGGAGAGTGCCACGGGCTCCCGCACATCGCTGCGCTCCGTGACCTGGACAAGGGGCCGCTTCTCCACAGCCCGCTGCTCCCGGGGACCTGAGACGAGGGGCCCTGACATTACATTCTGATTTACTGAGGGAGGAGGAGGGATTCTTTGTGTTTATGTTTGAGACACAAATGCTCTGATAGCAATAATTCACCCGCCTTTGGCAGAAAGATTTACGGTTGTTACCGTATTTTCGTGGCTTTGTTGCATAGGGAACTCGCTAACAAATCATTCGGGGAAATAATTAGGGGATTCTCAGGGAAATGTCGTCTCTGTGCAAAGCAGGAGGAAAAGGCTCCCAAAATATCTCCGTGCTTGTAACCAGCACATTTAAAGGGCAGAGCGAACACTGGAGGCCTGTCTTGGGCCCCGAGCCCTAGTCCTGCCGGGAGAACCCTCCAGGCTCTGAGCCCAGCACTCGGACAGTCTAGGTGGGATCCCCGGGCCTTGGACCGCGAGGCATGGGGCAGGCACCACCACCGAGTCACTGTCCCATCAAGGGGCACCACCGATAATCCCGTTAGTCTGGAAATTGGGGGCGGCCCAGCCAGAGAAGCTGGCTACCACGGCATGAGTCTTAGCCCGAAGGAAGATCTGGCAATCTTTCAGCGTGCTAACTAGCTTCCAGACAGGCAAGCATGAGGACATTAATTTCTGTCACCTGGTTTTCCACTTGCAGCCCCAAGGCGCTGATGCTGACGTGCATTGCAGTTGGCACCAGATTTTAGTTTTGCAACAGCTCTTGCCTCCGAGAGACCCCAGCCCAGTAAGCCTCCTGGGGCCAGGGGCGTTCCCAGGGCTGCCGCCTAGACAGGGCGCCCCTCGTTCTCTTCCTGGGTCTGGAAGCCACTGTGATCGAGTGTTGCCTATTGTTGTTTGTCTCCTTCCTTCCTACGCCATCAAACAAACCACACTATTAATCTGCCCCAGATGAAAATTACCGCATGCTTTCGTGGGGACTCACAGAAGAGCGGGCTCACTCTGGAAATTGTGTCGCTGCTCATTTCATAGTGAAATGCCGAGGAAGCTTCCCCGGAGACCATGTCAAAGATGAGATTTATCCACTGCTCTGCATTTGCTAATTTGGTAAGAGTTCTGATCTCATTTGTGGGGCTTAATATAGAAATTCACTGAACCTGAACAGATAGATACCTAGCAATGTGACATTTCTGGGATGTGTGTCAGAAAATATATACAGGCATACGGGTGTTGTGTGTATAGGTACGGGATGTATCCTGTGTCTATATCCTGTGTGTGTATGTGTGTACATATATGCGCGCGCACACACACACACACACACGCCTTTATACATATGAGTCAAAATTCTGAGATAAAAATCACCTTAGCTCCTAAGAACATCATGCTATCCAAATTCCTCCTTGTTAATTTCCCCTGATCTTTGCTAGAGAGTTACTGTGTTTTAGAGGATCAACGTTTCATGATGGAAGAATGTGTTGTAATTCTATGTCATAATCCCTATATCTAAACGTGGGCTGAAAACCCTAACATTGGGAACATGCCATGAAGACCCACCGCGATCGCTGGATATGTGGTTAGAGAAGCTATGTGGTTAGAGAAGCAGACTAACGGACAGGACTTGGTCATCTTCTCAAGCACCCATTCTGAATGCTCTCAAGCAGGTGTGGGAGGGCAGGCATGAGAACGGTCTACCCTGATAGTGTGACCCCGTCTCACATTGGGACTTTCCCAGGCCTGGATTCCCCTTGTCCCCCTCCTGGATCTGGGCTTTATTTGCTGGATTTTTTTTTAATCCCTTGGTTGAACTAAAATGCAGGAACAGCTCAAATGGAAAAGACTGGGCAGGATTTAACGGTATTTTTATTTTTCTTTATTTTGGGGTTTTTTGGTTGTTCGTTTTTTTAAACTTATTTTATTTAAATTCGATTAGCCAACACATAGTGCATACTTAGTTTCAGAGGTAGAGCTCAGTGATTCATCAGTTGCATATAACACCCAGTGCTTGTCACATCATGTGCCCTCCTTAATGCCCCTCCCCCAGTCACCCCATCCCCCCCTAATTCCCCTCCAGCAACCCTCAGGTGAGGTTTCCTAGAGTTAAGACCTTCCCTCTCTGATGACTTCCCATTCAGTTTTGGTATGGTACCATAACGGTACCATGGTATGGTATGGTACTCTGCACTGTTTCTAATATATACGGTATTTTTGGAGCAGCCTTTATCCTAATATATACAGTATTTTTAGAGCAGTGCGATGTCTCTTTTGCATGTGTACAGAATGTGTGTCTCTTCCGGGCATCTGGCAGTTCAGCCCCAAATCCTCTAGTTACTCTGTTATTCACATGGTGCGTGTGTGGAATCAGAAAGGTGTTGGTACGTATTGCCCGAATTTCTCAGATTGTGAAAATGGAAAAATCATACCATGGCTGCCATCATTCACCGGGATATTAGGGGTTACAAGGAAGAACAGAGAGTGTAGGGAAAATCGGAGTCGAGTGGCTCAGTATATCAGCTCCAAGATGCTCCAAGGATGGTACACGTTTATAGCCAGTTTTATGGTTTCAAAGCTGTGATCTTGTGGAAACAACACAGTTGTGTTCAGTTTAACACCAATAGACAGGACAGGAGAACTTACAGCACTTTGCGGTGCCCTTTATTGCAATGGATTGAAGAGATCACGGGCAGTGATTTATGTTACTCTGTCCTATTTAAGAATACATCGTCCTTGGGAAGCCTGGGTGGCTCAGTGGTTTAGAACCTCTGCCTTCGGCTCAGGTCATGATCTCAGGGTCCTGGGATTGAGCCCCACATCGGGCTCTCAGCTCAGCGGGGAGCCTGCTTCCTCCTCTCTCTCTGCCTGCCTCTCTGCCTACTTGTGATCTCTCTCTCTCTCTCTGTCAAATAAGTAAATAAAAATCTTTAAAAAAAAAAAAAGAATACATTGTCCTTGGTGGATGAAGACAACACAGGAATAACTCCAATGTGCATGGTTGATAACTGGTGAGCTCAGCCTGCACGGTCTACTTTCCTACAGCTGCTCGAACAAATTAGCACAAATGTAGGGGCTTGAAAGAAACACATTTCTTTTGTTTTGTTTTGTTTTGTTTTATTTTACAGTTCTGGAAGTTGAAATACAAAAATCAAAGTGTTGTCAGGGCTCCTTCTGGAGGCTGTCAGGAGAGTCTGGGGTGGAATGGTATCCCTTCAAAATTGTCTGCTTGGAACCTCAGAATGTGACCCTTTTGGAAATAGGGTCTTTGTAGGTGTAATTAGTGAAATTAAGGTGATGTCATACTGGTGTAACATGGGCCATAATACAGTGTTTGGTGATCTTATAAAAGGCTAACACAGAGTGAGAGGCACATACACAAGGAGAGCAGCACGGGATGTCACGGACTGCCCGTGGGGGGGAGGAAAATCTCCAATGCCCTTTGAGATTCATCTAGCTGGATTAAGAGTCAAATTGACAGGAGACAGATTAATAGGAGAAAATAAAATTTAATTTTATACATATGGGGATCCCATCTAGACAAAAATTTCCAAAGGTAGTCAGGCAAAATGCTGTGTGTGTGTGTGTGTGTGTGTGTGTGTGTGTGTGTGTGTGTGTATCATCCTGGACTAAGGAGAAGGGGTCAAAGGTCTGGGGCTTCAAAAGGGAGGAATGCAATTCACAGGAAGATGAAATCGAGTAATTAATGTTGGGTACACAAATGTGTGCTGGGTCACTCAGAAACAATGGGTTCAAGTGGGCTTTGCTAGTTTCCTCCCTGTGCACCATACCTAATTCATATGACAGTGGAGTTATTTATGGTGATGGCTCTTTTTGGAGCAGGTCCTCTATCTAAATTTTGTTAGGCGGTTGTTGGGGGAAGGTCAAATTTTCTTCCTGAGGAGCCCCGGAGAGGCTGGTTAAGTGTCCAACTCTTGATTTTGATTTCAGCTCAGGTCATGAACTCAAGGATTGTGAAATTGAGCCCCTCATCCCACAGTGGGCATGGAACCTGCTTAAGATTCTCTCTCTCCCTCTGCCCCTCTCCTCCCTGTCCCCTCCCACTCCAGCTCACATGTTCGCACTATCTCTCTCTCAAAAAAAAAAAAAAAAATTCTTCCTGAGTCTTTTGGACCTTGATTGTCTTCAGCTCAGCATAACCTGCATGTCAGTGGCCTGTCTTCAGGGGCCTGCCCTTGACCCCTACAATGGCAATCACCAACAGCTGAAAGAGGCAAGAAAGGATCCTCTCCTAGAACCTTTAAAGAAAGGATGACCCTGCCGACACCTCAAATGTGAACTTGCTGCCTCTTGAACTGTGAGACAATAATTTTCTATTATTTTAATAAAGTCACTTATGTGTATGGTTATTGCTTATAACAATCCTGGGAAACTAATAGAGGGAAAAATCCATTTCTCCCCTTTCCCAGCTTCTAGGGGATCCTGCATTCCTCGTTCCTGCTTCTCTCCTCTGTCTCCCAAACCAGCAATGATGGGTCAAGTCCTCATGTGGCATCTCTCTGACCTTCTGCTGTCACTGTGTCTGTCCCTGACCAGAGCCAGGAATGGTTCTCTGATCTTAAGAGCTCATATGATTAGATTGAGCCCCGTGGGATAATCTAGGAAAAATCTCCCCGTCTCAAGGTTGGTAACCTTAGTCACACCTGCAAAGAGCCTGCCCTCTATTAGTTTCCCAGGATTGTCATAAGCAAGTTTCCATGCTCACAGATTCCAGGGATTAGGAAAGCACATCTTGGGGTGTGGATGGAGGCATTGTTCGGGCAGAGAGGAATACCCTGTATGAAAAATAAAACCATGAGCAATGGTACTTAAGCTAAGAAAAAGTCAACAACTATTGGGCACATATTGTTCAATATTCATTCAAAGAGGAGTAATGGGGGGATGAGAAGAATAAAAGATGAAGAAGGCAATTCTCTTTCTTTAAGGACCCGTATTCGAATGGAGTAATACATACGGTAAATGAATCTTATCATAGCTACAAAGGCATTTTCTACTTAATTCCTCTGAAAGGAAGCCAGGAGACCCTCCGGAGTGTCATGTGGCTCCTTCCCTAGTGCCCGTGGAGCAGAATTCCAGTCGTGAGACAGGCTGCTGGGCAATGCGGAGCTGTGTGGTGAGCCAGGCAGGTCTGCGGGGAGCAGGGTGGAGAAAGGCTCATGCCGTGGATGGTCTTCCCAAGAAGATAACTTAACTGGATCTCCAATGACGTGTGGTTTAAGCACGAGGGAAAATGAGATTCCAAACAGCCAGAACAGTAGGAGTGAGAAAACCGATGCACGAAAGTTCCAGGAACAACAGGAAGAGCAAAGGGGAGTTTCTGGCAATATCTTGTTTCAGAAGAAGGGTGAACGTTAATTCGCTTTGCCTACTAGTGACTGCAGAGCCCTGAAGATGCCGTTCTAGATGGATTTCTCTTTGCCTTTTAATTATTTACCAGTGAGAAGCACAGGCAATGGCAGACTGCACTAAATTACTTCCCAAAACCAACTCCAGCACTCTTTGCTCTTAAGATTGCTTTTCCCATATTTAAAATAAAATTAGAGTTGTGGGCCTCAAAATAAAATGACAACTTATGTACACTGACGAAGTTAAAATAAAATACACTACCTGCACCTCTGCGTCTTCAGGTCATGAGCAGACTGACTGGGGATAAGCACATGAGATGAGAGTTACCATTAAAACAGGCTGAGAATACAACTTTCTTTTTAAAGGTTTGATTTATTCATTTGAGACAGAGAGATACAGAAAGAGAGAGCATGAGCAAGGGGAGATGCAGAGGGAGAGCGAGAAGCAGACTCCCCACTAGCAAGGAACCCGATGTGGGACTTGATCCCAAGACCTGGAGATGGTGACCTGAGCCAAAGGCAGATGTTTAACCGTCTGAGCCACCCAGGTAATCCTGAAAATACAACTTTCATTCCATATTTATTTAGGTAATTGTGAAAGGTTTGTGAGAAGTCTGCCTCTGAGCAGACACACCTTTACGTCTAAAAATGGGTAGAAAAGAAGGCACAGTTATGGTTTGGCAAACCAGGATCCCAATGCCCACCCACTGGCCCTGGACCCTGTTGATCTGGAACACTGCCCTCTTCCAACTGTGGCTGTGTTGGTTAGAAACCTCCCAATGCCTTGGGATTCACCAAAAGCTTCAGGAAATTAAGTCTAGGGATGTCTTCTACCGGGAAGTTATTCGGAAACATCAGTATTAGATTTTGTCCAGATGGAATAAAATGGACAATCCAAGTCCACTCCAAGTGGGAACGTGGTAAATTGCCTTAAGGTTTAGGATCCACAAATACCTTTCAATCTGTTTTCTCTAGGTGCTTTGCTAACACCGAACTATCCTTTCAAAGTTCGTTGATCCTGAATTTAAAAAAAAAAAAAGATTTATTTATTTACTTGAGAGAGAAAGAAATAGAGAGACAGCTGGGGGAGGGACAGAGAGAGAGAATCTCAAGCAGACTCCCCACTGAGCCCTGAGACCCACTCGGGGCTCAGTCACCACTTGGAGATCAGGACCTCGAGTCAAACACTCAACGGACTGAGCCACCCAGAAGCCCCCTGAGTGGGGTTTAAATACTCCTAATTAGTACATAAATTTGAACGGAACACAATGACTATAACCAAATAAAACATCCCCTAGGCCATGGGCTTATCTGCCTCTGGGAGATTTTGTCTGGGAGTCTACTTCTGGAACATTCTGGAAAATGCTCCCCTGCCGGGAAGGTCCCCCACACCTGCTGCCAGTGAGGCACTGTGCTCTTTCCCCCAAAGTGCGGCTGTCCCCACCACCTGTGTGTGCTTTGATTGGGCTTCAGGGCGGCAAACAGCAGCCCTCATCAAACCAACGGCCTGATGTATCCATAGGCATTCGGGAGAAAAATAATTTGACACATGGGAATACAAAAGAACGCAACAACAAAGCAAACATAAAGGGAATCAAAGGATTAATTAAAAAAAAAAAAAAAAGAATGGGGCTGGGTGTCCGGCTAAGTGGTTTGGCTATAGCCAAAGATCCTACACCTGCCGAATGGTCAGTGCATGAGGTGTGGGTGCCCTCCAGCCACAGAGACCAGAAACCACAGAGGAGACCATTTTCCATGCTGGCAACCCGCCAACGCTTTCTGTGTTTCCCTCTAACCAGGTGGAGGCCCTCAGGGTGCTCGTTACCATTCTGAGGGCAGAAGGGTCCAGCCGGCCCAGGCCTCCGGGGCACTGCCAGGCGTCAGGATGGACAATGGAAGAGGAGAGGGCCAGCGGGGCTTAGGGGAGGGGGCTCTGCCCTGCGTCCCAAGTGGGTCACCTGCCACACAAGCCCCCCTGTCCCCGGGACATCCCCAAGGCTGGAGAGGACAGAAGCTGGAGTCAGGTCCCTGGGATAAGCAGCCACTCTGTTTCTTTTGAATGTCCTACTAACACAGGGACACTTTCATGGTGGCCGCCTCCCTCTCCCATATTCTAACACTCAGGACGTGTCAGGGGTTTTCTGTTTGGACTGAGAGGCTTTTTTTTAAAATTTTATTCCATTTTCATTAAGTTTTTTTTTCCCCCCAAATACTTTTATTTTATTTTTTCAGTGTTACAAGATTCATTGTTCATGTACCACACCCAGTGCTCCATGCAAT
>CM053607.1:2532741-2549514 GCA_028646535.1 Procyon lotor
TGTGCAGGCCCCGATGTGTAGGCCCCACCGTGCAGGCCCCACCGTGCAGGCCCCACCATGCAGGCCCCCCTGTGCAGGCCCGGATGTGCAAACTGCCTGAGTGGCCACACCCAGAGCCCTTAAGACCCTGCTTCCCTGAAGATGCCAACTTGATTCTAACACAAACTTGATTCAACCCAGCAAGGCCGGTCTCTGAAGGAGCCCGACAGTCACTCTTGATGCCGTGACCCTCACAGATCCGTGTAGAGAGCCAGCTGACTGTTTTTCTCTTCCTCTTTTCGTCTCAGAGGTCCCAGCAGTGAGGGGTGTGCTGTCACCTGGTCTACCTCCCTCGCTCTGTGGATGGAGCCGCGTCCCTCAGGTACGGTCCCAGCTCCCACTGCCGGTTCCTTCCACAAAAGCTCTGCTTGCGCTAGTCGGTCTGTTGTTCAGAGCAACCGTGGGGCCCCAAACAGGTGCTAAGGAGGCTCTTATGTCCGGTGATGGAAAAGGGTAGCACTAGGGGCTCAGTCGGAGCCCACAGACCAAGCAGGCCCCCTTCCCAGGGACAGCTGCTAGCAGTGACCTTGAGTCCCTGGGGAGCGAAGCTTAACCACTGAAGAGTGGGACCCACAAAATCTACTCTAGATGATGCTTTCTTGGTCCTTACGTTGTGTGTAGCCCTTTAGCCACTGACACCACAGCTGTTTCCAACTTTTTGGCTACTATGTATCTCTCGGAACATCAGGGGACAAGATTTTGTCTTGTGCTCACCTGTGCTCAATTCTTTAGGGCATGTACCTGGGAGCAGAATTGCTATGCTGAGTGACAGAAACCAGACACACAAAAAAACCATAGATCACGTCATTCTATTGGTACAAAACATTCAGATTGGGCAAATCTATAGATTCAGAAGGCAAATTCGTGGTTGTCAGGGGTTAGCTGGGGTAGGGGATGTGGGAGCGACTGATCCATGGGTGTGGGTTGATGGGAAAAGTTCTGGAAGCAGACAGCAGTAATGGTCACACAACATTATGAATGTCACGAAGGCCACTGAAGCATACACTTTAAATTGGTTAATTTAAGGTGTATTGTACCACAAAAATCCACTTAAGAAAATAGAATTTTTTGGTATGTGTGTTTGCGTGAGTTTAATGTACAGAATAAGTTGGCTGAGAATTGGCAACAAGTATAGGTTTTGCTGACTGTAGAGAAAGAGGTGACACAGTTGCAAATTGAAAATTGAAAACCAATTGCTTTATAGATCTTAGATATCAGACCTTGGTCTGTAGGGTCATTTGCGAATATCTTCTCCCATTATGTATGTTGCCTGTTTGTCTTGTTGACAATTTTCTTTGCTGGGCAGAAGCTTTTTATCTTGATGAGGTCCCGAAAGTTCATTTTCGCTTTTGTTTCCTTTGTCTTTGGAGACATGTCCTGAAAGAAGTTGCTGTGGCCGATGTCGAAGAGGTTACTGCCTATGTTCTCCTCTAGGGTTTTGATAGATTCCTGCCTCACGTTGAGGTCTTTTATCCATTTCAAGTTTATCTTTGTGTATGGTGTAAGAGAATGGTCAAGTTTCATTCTTCTACATAGAGCTGTCCAATTTTCCCAGCACCATTTATTGAAGAGACTGTCTTTTTTCCACTGGATATTTTTTCCTGTTTTATCAAAGATTATTTGACCACAGAGTTGCGGGTCCATATCTGGGCTCTCTATTCTGTTCCACTGGTCTATGTGTCTGTTTTTGTGCCAGTACCATGCTGTCTTGGTGATCACAGCTTTGTAGTAAAGCTTGAAATCAGGCAATGTGATGCCCCCAGCTTGGTTTTTCTTTTTCAACATTTCCTTAGCAATTTGGGGTCTTTTCTTGTTCCATACAAATTTTAGGATTGTTTGTCCCAGCCCTTTGAAAAAATCCAGTGGAATTTTGATCAGGATGGCATTGAAAGTATAGATTTCTCTGGGCAGTATAGACATTTTAACAACGTTTATTCTTCTGATCCATGAACATGGAATGCTTTTCCACCTTTTTGTGTCTTTTTCAGTTTCTTTTGTGAGTGTTTAGTTCCTCGAGTACAGATCCTTTACCTCTTTGGTTAAGTTTATTCCCAGGTATTTTATGGTTCTTGGAGCTACAAGCTGGTGCAGCCACTTTGGAAAACAGTGTGGAGATTCTTCAAGAAATTAAAAATAAAGCTACCCTATGACTGTGCAATTGTACTCCTGGGTATTTACCCCAAAGATACAGATGCATTACAAAGAAGGGCCACATGTACCCCAATGTTCATAGCAGCAATGGCCACAATTGCCAAACTGTGGAAAGAACCAAGATGCCCTTCAACAGATGAATGGATAAAGAAGATACGGTCCATATATACAATGGAATATTATGTCTCCATTATAAAGGACGAATATCCAACTTTTGTATCAACATGGACGGGACTGGAAGAGATTATGCTGAGTGAAATAAGTCAAGAGGAGAGAGTCAATTATCTTATGTTATCACTTACATGTGGAACAGAAGGGAAAACATGGAGGGCATTGTGAGAAGGAAGGGAAGGGGGAATGGGGGGGAAACCAGAGGGGGAGATGAACCATGAGAAACTGTGGACTCTGAGCAACAAACTGAAGGTTTTGGAGGGGAGGGGGTGGGCACGTTGGGCGAGCCTGGTGGTGGGTATTGAGGAAGGTACGTATTGCATGGAGCACTGGATGTAGTGTATGAACAATTAATCTTGTAACACTGAAAAAATAAACATATTTGGGAGAAAAAAATTAAAAAACAAAAACAAAACAAAACCAATTCCTTTTGCTCAATGCGGGATATGGTTAGCCATAGAAACCTTACCCTCATCATTCAATCGAAACCTGTTTCTATTCCATGGAAATACACAGAAAGTAGGTTTCAGCTCACATTACAGTGGGTGCTTAATGAGTATGGTAAATAAGCAGAAGTTTATTGCATAGTTGATTTACACTCAATTTCTATGTCACTTTTTCTTGTCTTTGATGTTGGGAAGGTCAGGCAAAGAGAAACGAGCGTGTTTGAATGATCAAGAGACAGATAAATTTCAAAAACAGGGCCATGCTTTTATCATTCCTCTTGCAAAAAAAAAAACCACGATGTTTTGTTTCTCTCTTTGTTAAATGTGTATAAGGCTGAAAACAGATGTCGCTCCACTGGTATCTTCAAGCCATTAGTGGTGATATACAAACTGGGGCTCCCCATGGGGGAGAAGACTTTGGGCCATTTTACAGCTGTGTACACAGCATATAAACGTTTCAGTAATGAAAATGGGATTCAGAATGAGCAGTCAACATTCAGTGCAGAAACGACCACCATATATTTTAGTAAAACTCACTTGCAGAATGTGCTTTTCCTCTATCAGCCTTTTATATGCAAGCTCACGCTTAACACAACACGTTTCTGGCAACATCAAACAGAGCTTGACCCGGTTAACCCCTTCCTGGTCAATAAATATGTCAGCGCATCGCAATTATTTCAGTGACATTTGATTTTATGGTACCTAGAACCCGAAACGATTATTTTCATAAATACAATTAAAGTTCTTTTAACGCCACATAAAACTTGCTGAGAGGATCCCCCCCTTTTATGGCACTTACCCAAACTTTAAAAGATCCATACTCACGCATGCATTTTATGTGGTGCAATTTCCAGTCTTTATATCAGAATTCAGGAAATTACAGCACAAACAGCGGCCTCCACTGCCCATAGACCACCCCCAGACTCTGCCATTCCCCAAATGGGCATTAGGATTGCTTTCCAGAACACCCTCCTTGCAGGAAAATGCAGTATGAAGAAGCATTGACAGGGTCTTACTGATGCAGGAGAGCGCAGATCTCCCTGGCGCGCCCTCCTGGTGTGTGGCTGTGGATGGCCCCCACTGGCCGCCCCCAGGCAAGGACTTCTGGCACATTCCCTTCTGCATTCCCAGTTCAAAGGGCCTAGCAGACAACATGCCAATCAAATTTGTGAATGAATAAGAGAATAAATGCATGAATGTTCTTTAATTATGGGACACATCAAAGCTTGACATGGCCACAGAGATAATGTTTTTGTTTTGTGACTGATTACACTGTCACAATTGTTATCAGTTTTGGGGTACAGACCTTCCTCCAGGAATAGTGTGGCATCCTGCCAGAGAGTCAAGGGACCACCCATTGGCTCCCTGCCAGGACCACATCTAGGATCTTTATACACATGTACACACACACATATGCACACACATATACAGGCATTTATACATGTATACATATATCAGAATACATATCAAATGATACTATAGTCAAGTAGGATGTGTGTGTGTGTGTGTGTGTGTGTGTGTGTGTGTGTACTGGGTGGCACCATAGAATTCATGCACACACATGAATGTTTCTCATGAGCTGTCACAGCAGAGAAATGTATGATGGAAACTCAGGCAAGATAGTTCACATAAAAGCCATATGGATGCAGTTATTAATGAGGGGCACTAGTGACTGAAGGTCACTAGTCAATGTCAATGTCACTGCCTGTGCTGTCAGGGATAAACCAGTCCAGCTTGCCTGGCCTTAATTTCCCCAGATGAATTCCCCTTCTCTGTGACGTCATGTAAGGACTGAGTCCCTAATGCAGGTAGCCCCTTAGAACAGTGTTGGCACAGAACACTGTGGATCAGTGTTCCGCATTTGGGATCAGGGATCAGTCAGTTCTGCATTTGGGTTGACATCCTTGTCACTTATCCCAAGCCAGGGCCAAACCTCAGAATCTTGCACAGCTACTGTGTTTGCATGTGTATAAGGGACAATCTGATGGGAAAAGTAAAGAGAAATGAACACATTCATAGTCATCATAGGAGTTTTTAATCACACTTCTCAGAAATCAACAGATAAAGTATAAATACACAAGTGTAGACTCATTCACTTCATAAACTCAAAGAAAATCAACATCTCACATAAAAATGGAATTCATACCTATTATGTCTGATTACAATGCACCAATTGTAAAATAGTAGCAAATGGCAGAACAAAAATATATTCATTGGATATTTATTAATACCCTTTGGTAACCCTATGTGAAAGCCAGAATCAAATCTTAAATATTAAAATCGTATGCGTCGATGAGGCCACTTTATCTTTCTGTAGTTACTTTCCAATTAAATAAAGTATGTAAAGCCATACTTTACAAGATAAGCTATTTAAATGCACACATCCAGACGTTGTAATGGATGTTGTAATGCAAGGAACGTTGTAAATGCAAGGAACAAAATAAGTGAGCATGAAGGAAATTTGCCCCAAATACTGGATATTTCTGTAAGAATCCATAACTTCACAGAATCTCAAGTGTAAACAAATTTCTTTAGAACTTCAGCTTCAGAAAGACCTTGTGCTCAGAGATAAACATATATATGTTAATCTTTTCTTTAATTTGTTAGAAGCTGAATCTCTGTATTGACGTGTCTGATTGACAACCTTCAAAAAAACCCCTATGGGGCCTTACAGCGGAAAGATTGTCCCTGAAGATACAGAAGAAAGTCAAAGCTGGGGCCTCACAAGCAAGGAAGGGGCTCTGGATTCGAGGCATCCTGTTTTTCCTACTTAAGTAAAAGCAAACACAATGAATGGGGATCTCAGGAAAAAAAAACAAACTGTAAGCTGTTTGGTATAATTATAAATGATGTCCAAATCCATTATTACTTATCACTCCAAATGTTTAGAGCATGTAAATCACAAAAAATCATTAGTATTTAACTGTATAACACCTTTTAAAATTCTTTTAAAACATTTAACTGTTTTGTTCTTTTAAAATGTCAAGATAATAATGTTGTTTCAAAAGAAACCTCCTCATCCTCATCTTTCTGAAAAGTGTATTAAAAACTTAATTTTCACATGTGAAGCATAAGGAAAAACATGGAGGACATTGTGAGAAGGAAGGGAAAGGTGAATTGGGGGAAATCGGAGGGGGAGATGAACCATGAGAGACTGTGGACTCTGAGCAACAAACTGAGGGTTTAGGAGGGGAGGGGGTGGGGGGTTGGGCGAGCCTGGTGGTGGGTATTGAGGAGGGCACGGATTGTATGGAGCACTGGGTGTGGTGCATGAACAATGAATCTTGGAACACTGAAAAAATAAAATAAAATTAAAAATAAAATAAAATAAATAAAAACTTAATTGTGCATGTCATTTCTTAGGGGGGGTCTATGAATGAGAACACGGAGAAGAAGCCCATGAAATGTAAGGCTTATAAATGAGGATCAAACCCAGGAGTCAGGCATATAAGGATTAAAACACAGACCAAGGTCCACACCTTAGACGAACATTGAGCCCAGGACCGCAGCAATGACTCTGTGTGTCACAGAATGGTGTTGAGTCACCTTGGCAGACAACTGGGTTTGGAGATGGGGAACTAGAAGGTCCATATCGGACCCACTAAGTCTGAGATGTCATGGTTTTCTAGGAAATATGCTGAGAGGAGAGCCGGACAGGCTGGGGCTTAAGGAAGAGCTGGAGGCTGAGGGTACACATTTGAGAGCCCTCGGTGTGTTGATGGAAATTTCCTGCCGGCTGCGTGGGTTTGGGTCCACAGGAAGCAGATTCGGGGTGGGGGGGGGCCTTCAGCATGTCGGAGGCTGATGAAACAGATACCCATATTTCTAAGCTTATGTATTTCCCCCCACACTCTTCTACTTGCGTTGGGGCCGTCATATTAACCTCCTTTTTCAAAGGCTCCTCCCTATTCTCCATCTCCCAAAACCGTTGCTCCTTCAGTGACTCCCACTCTATCCTGTGTCGTCATCGCTCCCCTAAGCATTCCTATTTTCTGCTATGCTCTTGTCTCTCCCACCGTCTCCCCTGCTGGGGTCTCTGTCTTCAGCCACGGACCTGTGTTTCCACTCCCCTCTATGCCTAAACGTTTGTGATGAGGTGTCTACTCCTACTGCCCACAGACTTCAGTCTCCTTCATCCTGCATCTGCTTGCCTGCCACTTACCCCACCCACCTGGACTGCAGTTTCAAGGTCATTACCCAAGGCTCCGATGTCCGACCCACACAGACCTCATGCCCGTCTGACACGACCTCTCAGCATTACCTGGAATGGCTGACGACCCCACTGTTGAAGAAGAGCTCTGTCTCCTGACCTCAGTAAGGATGCGGCCAGGGTTCCTCCTGCCCCAGTGGCCACCCCCTTCTTGTCTCCCTGCTTCATTCTTGGGCCCCACTTTGCTCCGTGAAGTTCTTCTAGGATTTGTCCTGCACGCATATTTTCCTTACACCAGATTGCTTATGACTCTAAATATAAAATTATTGTCTCCAGAGTAATGACTTTCAATTGTAATTCTCCATCCTAGACTTTGCCTCTGATACCCTGGGGCCCCCTTGTCATCTCCGTTTAAACTTTGCTTGAGTAACTCACCTTAATCTGTCAAATACTGAACTCTTGGTTCCTCCCTCACACAGCTTTCAGACTTCCGCCTTTCTGGAAATCACATGACCACTAGGCCGTGGCTCGTTTCTGATTTCTCCTTTCCCCGCCCTTCTCCGTGTCCCATTAGGCTTCCTCTGGAGTGAGATCTCATACCCTTCCACTTCCCCAAATGCCCTGCACCCACTGCGCCCACCTCTCACTTGCTTTATTGACAGAAGCTCCTTGTGCTGGATCTTCTTCTCCTGCTCCCTTCAACATAGTCCCCTTCTATCAGACAACCTTCTTGAAATATAAATCAGTCCTCATTTGCCTGCTTGAAACTCTTCCAAGGTTTCTCAGTGTGCTTAGAACACAATAAAATTGTATTTTATCCTTGCAGGAATTTGGATGAATTCGCACCAACCTACCTGTTCTATTTCATTCTATTTTCTTTCTCACTCCACGGTCTCACATCCAAGTGGTCTTTTCTCAGTTCCAACTTCTTCCTGAGCTCTGTCTTAACTGAGGGCATATTGTTCCCTCTCCCTGAAGGAACCGCACCCCCAGCCCTCTTCCCCGCTTTGAGTTGCCCTTCCTTTGCTCTTCCTCAAGTCCCGACTTTGATGGAACATCCTCAAGAAAGTCTCCCCAGACCCTTTCTTTCCACGGTATGCTCCTTCTTTAACTCGGGTTCCCGTTTCCTTCTTATTCACCACACTTGCTTCTGAGCCCGTCTTCCTCTTCCACATCATGAGGGTGGGGGTCTCATCTGTCATGTTCACCTAGGTGTTCACGGATGTCGCAGGATGAGCAAAATCTGGATGTTAAAGGGACTTCTCATAGGAAAGACCACCAGAGGAGAAGTCATTGTTTTCATTGCAATTGTCTGAATTTATAGCAAGACATTCAGAAGGCAGAGCACAGAATTTGTCAAAATACAAAGGTGCAAGTACAAAGATAACATCCTGTGTCACTGGGGTTGTTTGTAAGTCAAACGGAATCAAGTACACACAGAATCTAGTACGGTCATCAAAAGCCAATAAAAGACCAGAGAAGAAATAAGCCTAGGTAACCGAGAATGATTTTAAGGTCTGTTAAAGAGGAATTACGACACATCCTTGAAGGATTGCTTATAATGTTTTGAGCCAAATGTACCTGTGGGGTGGAAATAATCATTTGTTCAGATATCGATCACCATGAAATAGTACGTACATATATGCATATATACAAACACACACACACAGACCTACACAAATACACACGTAAGACTTTATATTGCCGCCATTGCAAGGTTCTTGACAAATCCTTTCTCTAAATGGTCTGTAGGCTGTTAAGAAAAACGTATCTGCTTCTATTTATTCCCAGGACCCAGATTACCTAAGTTCCTACATGTGCCAGGCACTGCTGTTGGCAAGGGATAGAGCCTTCAGCAACAACAACAAATGGCAGCTGGCAGAGGAGTCAGGTGTGGGGACCTTCCAGGGAACAGAACAGTGAGAGGAGATGAGGGGCGGAGAGAGCTGCTCTTCCATTCAGATGGTCGGGGAAGGTCTCGGGGAGACAGCCACCCGTCAATGCAGATGTGGGGCGAGCGGCGTGCACCAGGTCAAAGAACAGCAGGTACAAGAGCCCTGAGATAAGGAATGCTCTCGGCAGAGAAGACAAGGGCCCCTCTGCCTGAAGGAGGTGGTGAAAGTGTAGAGGGGCCGGTCACCTTCTGGTTGGGGACCTTGTTGGCAAATCTAGGACACTGGTTTTCCCCCGAGTGAGATGAGGAGCTTCGGTGGGCATCTGTAAGAGTGATGGCATCGACCTCCATTTGAGGAGACGACTCTGTTGAGAGCCTGGGGTCATGCAGGTGCAGAGGTGAAAAATCAGGTGGGGCCGTAGGAGTGACCCATTGGGGGATGACGGAGATGTGGACAGAGGTGACCACCAGCCAGAATCTAGACGTGCTTTGAGTGCAGAGACGTTCTTCCCGCTGACGGCCTCACGAGGAGGGCCAGAGAAAGAAAGAAGACAGTCTAATACTTTTGGCCCAAGCAACTGACAGCAGAATTTGCATTCACAGAGATGCATGGAAGCGAGGAGCAGGCCGTGATGGGGAAGGGAGCCAATGTTATCACAGATGATGCTGTTGTTGGCTTACTGAGAAGAATTTCAGCATTGACTGAAGAAAGTATGTGTGGAAAAGAGGAATCGTCTTGTTCTTTTTATAACCCCCATCCTCCGTCTTGTGCTTTTGTTGTGGAGAAATTCTGGAAAGGGCCAGTCTGCCCTGAGGTTCCTCAGGCATCTGTGAGTACCCTCGTACAGTGGCAACATACCCTGTGCCATCTTGCAATTACCAGTCAACGTGTCCCGAGGATGACGGCCTCACAGGTTACCGTAGATTCCAGAACGTTTCCGTGGCACCCATTGCTGGGACATGTCGGCTCTCTTCCTTTAGTGGACTGAATAAATACCTATACCCCAAGTGGCCTTACAAATATTTTTTTAAAAATGCCCCAAATCTTCCTCACAGCCTACACTCTTGACACTAAACTAAAAACTTCTCTTTAATGTTGATATTCATTTTGATCTCTCTAACCTTGCAGGTGGCCAGGAGTGGAGCATCCAAGCCTGAGGGAGAAGAGACACCCCTTCATTTTATCTTTGGAAATCGTGGGGCCACCAGGACTATCTGCACGTAGGGCGCCTTCCTCACTTTCGAGTATCCTGGCCACCCTGAAGGAAGTCGGGTCCAGCTCTTCTGTTACCCATAATCGGTAATTTTCCAGATTAAAATCACACTCAAGAAACACATATTCTCATCGTCTGCATGATTTTCAGCCAAATCTTTGACGATTATTTTGTGATTTTTCTCTTCCTCTGAAAAAAATATCCTTAACTTGATTTCTCTTCAGAGGAATCGTGCCCTAACCAACCTCCCCTCAAAGGAAAACCTGTGACAATATGCTCCCTTCTCTTTTAACTGTGTTTTAACTAGGTTGTGAATTATGACACATTTCTGGGGACCAAGGCCATCAACGGCAGAGAGGTAAGGACGAGGGACAAAGTCACAGAAGTGCCTTTCTTCTCATGTCAAACCTCCCAGCCAAGTGCTCTAACAGTTTCCAGAGGGAACATAAAGCTGTTCATTCAAGGCTGCCACCTGGTACTTAGCCGCGTCGAGAGGCAGGAGCTTAATCTATCAGATGCCATTTGCTACTTAGTCTCAGGTGGTAGGCCAGAATCAATACCCTTAAATCAAGAATCTCTATATTAAGCGAGAGCAGGGACATTTATTACAATCCTGGCCCTTTCCCACTGTTGGCATATGGCAGCAGGCACACTGCTCGGGCTTTCCAAGCCACGTTGCCCTGAACATCCCCTCTGTGTTCTTCTCCACAGTCATATTCTCTCTGTGCTGGAGAGACTGGCGCAAGCTCGCACTAAGGTATATCGTCCAAAATACTTCAACTGCTCGCAAAGATTAAATATGAAAAGGAGATCTAACAGCTCTTGTTTTGAGAACTAGATGAGAGTTAATTAACCAATGCAAAATGAAGGTAGTGCTGGCCCAGCGGTGTTGGAAATCACACCAAAGTCAGGAAACCAGTAAGTACAGGGGAAACCGGAAACATGGAACTTGAGCAAACACAACTCAGAACTCATCTCTGGCTTTCTCAGGATCTGCGCCGGCTTGTGTTAGGAAGTACACCAGGATATCCAAAAATTTTGAAAAGCTTCTTGACCTCAGCCTCCAAGAGAAATTCAACGGGGGGAGGGGGTACCCAGTAGTTTCCTCAGCAGTGGGCAGAACCTCTTAGATAACAGCTGGGTGTAAAATTCAAAGGTTTACCGCCATTGTGTTCTTTCTTGTGCGGCTCTTTGACAAAAGTCAAATTGAAGCTGATAGAGCTCCAGTTAAGTCAGTTCTACTGGGAAATGGACCAGGGGTCTGTCCATTTTGGGGATCTTCAATTTCACTTGAAATTTTGGGGAAAATTTGGGGGAAAATATAGTAATATTAGAAAAATATTGCTTTAGACTCAGCTGGACCAAATGCAATGAGAGACAGAGCAGATTTACCTCAGTTGGGTGAGGAGGGACCCAGGGGACGGAACCACCACAGCCCCGGTGTGCGGGTTGGAAAGAGGGGACATTCTGCTCAAAGCCAAGCCTTCCCTCCAAACTGGGAATCGGACCCATCAGAAGACTGTTACTGGTTTTTGAAATATTTTAGCAGAGTTTTGATAAAGATTCAAAGGGCATTTGAAAGCCCTTGGGTCCGGATCAGCGTCATCCCACCTGGTTCACACAGAAAGGGTTTGTGAGTCTGAGTCATTAAGAAATCCCCGAAGCTAGCACTTCCGTAGCACACACCATGTATCAGGATCTGTTCCTGTCACTTAGCTTCATTCATCCTCACATCTTCTCCTGAGCCTGTGACTAACATCATCTTCCACTGTTCACCATGAGGAAATGGAGGCACCGAAAAGCTAAGGACCCCTTTGGGCTGCCCTGCGGGCGGGGGGATGAGTTTGGATTCAGACCTAGGGTCTGCCTTCCCAATGGCACGGCCACCTCTCCCCCTAACCACAGATAGACTCTGACTTAATTTATCTTTAAGGAAACTCCACCACGGGGCTCGAACTCACGACCCCGTGACCAAGACCCAAGCTGAGGTCAAGAGGTGGACGCCTCACTGACTGAGCCACCCAGGCGCCCCCGCAGATGTTTGAAAACTTAATTTGTACTCCACCTTCTTATTTTCAATGAAACAGTGAGAAACACCCAGAAGTGCCCGGGTTTTTGTCGTCTGTCTTTTTTCTCATGGAAGACATTACATCTCTCAGCATTGAAAACCAACAAGAAAATTGTCATGGAAATTCCAGAGCTAGCCGGCAGAATGTCTGCACTGCAGTGGAGGGACTTCAGGTGGAGGTTTGCTGGTTTCTACAACCAGCCTCAGTTAGCCCTGAGCGCCATGCCAAGGAAAACGGAAGTCGGGGAGGAGCTGAGCAGAATCAAGGTCTTCAGAAGGACCAAGATCTAAGAGACTCAACAGATGCCCATTATTCCTGTTGTCACCACCATTGTGCCTTCACAGAAATTATAATAACAACACATGAACAGCAATCACTGCGAGGTCTCAAGTGCCCTCTTGGGGAGCAAGCGCTGGGCGGTGTCTCCCACAGTCTGTCATTGAAAACTTACAAGAGCCCTTCAAGGAGAGCCCAATGCCATCACATCTCTTCTGGCTTCCACACCCAGGCTCTTCACCATTAGGGTATGTTGTTTCCTCGGGAAAAAAAAAGGAGAGCAAAGCCTCATCTCGGATCCAGTGCAGGCACCTGCAGATTAAGATGTGAACCATGTTCCTTCATTTACCTGAGCCATTCCGGCAAGCACTGGGCGCCATTGATCACAGTCATGGCGGGGTGAAGACTGCTCTTCGTCTGGGGAAAGGGAAAGAAAATAATTGGCAGGAATGTCTAATTCCCACTGAAGTATAGGGAAATATTCACAGAGGGCAGAGCCAAGGAGCTGAAGGTTAACGACTGAGTAGGATTTTATGGCAGAGAGGGGGAGGTCAGCACCATCCATCTGAGGACAAGGAACAACAAACAGACAGAAAGAGAAAGACATTTCCACTTCTACAAAGAAACCCTGGAGAGAACGGAAACACCTCTCTAAGTCAACTAAAACACAATAACTTCCATCCAAGGTAAAATTGTTATTCAAGATAAAAAGGAAAAGAAATTGCACAGATGATTCGAGATTAAAGGAACTGAATGTAGATTTAGTTTCTGCAAAGGTGGCCTTGGCTTGGAAGCCCGGCTCCACACCATAAGGAGGAAAGGAGCTTTGGCATCACACACTTAACCCCATTGTGCAGAGTTTTGAATAAATGCTGTTATGTGACCACCACCCTTTGCTTTAAAAATTGGTGTTTATCCACTCTGCTGCAGAAAGGCTCGCACAGAACGTGTTTCTCACCAGGGTTTTTAAATATTTACATCTGCTGATTAATAATTTATAATTGGCATTCAGGACCTTAGACTCATGAATAATTGACGGGTTCATTTAAGATTTGCAACCGTTCTGGATAATGATGGAGTGCGCCAGTCTGCTTCCCCAGCACTCCGATGGCAAAAGTTTACCGGGAACTCGGGCTTTCTTTTGGTTTTACAGAGGTTGGAAATAAAGATATAAGCCAGTAAGGCAGGAGAATAATTGTGTGTGCCAGATGTTATCTCTATTAAGAAAAGAAAGAGTAATTGGCACAGAGGGAAAGTCTCCATACTCATGGCAACACTAACAAGTGCATTTTATTGGCTTCATTTTCAGTAGAAGGAAAGGAGGCTCACGAAATTTGATTCAATTCCACATGGCCTCCCTACCCTGTTTAAGTCACTGAAGGGTAGTTTGAAGTAGTAAAAATATACGTGTCTATGCGTGCACATATGTACACACATGTACATATGCATGTAATACACATATATATTTCCAATCACCACCAGTTTAATTATTTTTTTCAAGATTTTATTTATTTGACAGAGAGAGAGAGAGATCACAAGTAGGCAGAGAGGCAGGCGGGGGGGGGGGGAGCAGGCTCCCCGCTGAGCAGAGAGCCTGATGTGGGGCTCAATCCCAGGACCCTGAGATCATGACCTGAGCCGAAGGCAGAGGCCTTAACCCACTGAGCCACCCAGGCGCCCCCCCACCAACTTAATTATTATGATAGTGTTTTCAAGAAACAGAAACTATCTGAAAAAGAGAAACAGAGAAACTAGTCCAGGCGTTTGTGTAGCTTACCTGTCCTCTTGGTCACACCGAAATCTCCCTTGACGATTTTTTTCAGAGAATTGCAAGTTAGTTATTTGCAGTTTGATGTCAAAATAATTCTTCTCTTTGAAAATAGGAATGTCCAACTTACAAGATCCATATAAAAAAAAAAGAAGAAGAAAATAGTTTCAATTTTAGTGTATGTGTTGCTAAAGTGAGCACAAAACAAAAATAGTTCATGTAACATTTCACTAAGGTGTTTTTCTGCACCCTGGCCATTCGGTGTGGGGCTCAGTGAGTCACCCCCTGCACGTGTCACGGACCACGGGCCCATCACAAAAAAGATGTGCTTTGTAACTATTCTTCTAAGCTCCCTCATATTTCTCTCCTTGAGACCATGCTCTAGTAGCTACATAATCAGTTCTATAGGATTCCTTGTTTCTTGACTAGAAAACCTCATTCTTAGTTTATTCTTTTCTTTTACAGAATGGCTTTCTAACTCTTTTTTTTTTTTTAAAGATTTTATTTATTTGACAGAGAGAAACACAATGAGAGAGGGAACACAAGCAGAGGGAAAGGTAGCGGGAGAAGCAGGCTTCCTGACGAGCAGGGAGCCCGACGTGGGGCTCGATCCCAGGACTCTGGGATCATGACCTGAGCCGAAGGCAGACGCTTAACGACTGAGCCACCCAGGCGCCCCCAGAATGGCTCTCTAACTCTTGTCAAGGTAACAGCAGAGATGGTTTCACGGCGATGTGATTTCTGGGGCGATATTTCAAGTACGATGAAAGATAGTGGGTAAAGTTGGTTTTTTTTAAGATATATTTATTTATTTATGAGAGAGAGACGAACTAAGAGAGAGCCCACTGGGCGGGGCAGGGGTGGGGCAGAGGGAGAGGGACAAGCAGACCCTCCGCTGCGCGAAGAGCTGATGGGGGCTGGGTCTCAGGACCCTGAGATCATGACCTGAGCCTAAATCAGGAGTCGGACACTTAAGTGAGCCACCAAGGTGCCTCTGGGTAAAGCTGTTTCCTAATGACGATCACAAGTGCCATCTGAGCCAACATCCACATTTTTTATTCAGAAGGTGTTTGAAGATTCTGCCCGTGATGCCCCAGAAGTGGGTGCCTCCTTGTCGAGGGCCTGCTTGCACTCCCTGCATCCGCACGGCTGCCGAGCACCCCGGGTCCTGGGGCACAAAGACGATCGCTCCCTTGTCTCCTTTGACGGATGTTTCTCGCACCTGTCTTCTCGGGCCATGTGAGCAGTCTTTTTTGGTCCCAAACTTCAGCTTGTGCCATTCTTTGCAAATTTCCTTGTTTGGGCAATCTGTCTTAGGCCCCTCTAGTTTATTGGCTCTGCCTCCCCCAGAAGAACCGTGCACTTCTAAGCACTTTCATTTCCATCTGTCTGGGTCTGGGGTGAGCACGTGGGCATCCACCACGGCCCGACCACAGAAAGAGAAACCGCTCTACCATGCAAAACACGGGGCAGTTAATTGAGGGGACTGTTTACGCAGCAGGGCAAGAGCTCAGAAGCTGAACGGGAGCAGTGATGTAATGGGACAAATCAATATGCAATTTTTCAAGGCTGGATGCTGGGGGTAGATCTAGCAGGGGCTGGATGCTGGGAGGTAGATCTACCAGGTAGATCCTGGTAGGTGCTCCCAGGGTCTGGGGCTAAAGTCATGATGCAGAAAGGAAAGTGCTGGTGGAATCTTCTGGCAAGTGCATCAGCTAGAGGGAACAATATGGGATTAGGAGATGGCACCCAAGGTGGACAGAGAGAGGCCAGACATAGTTTGTCTTCTCCCTTCCTCTCGTCTTTTTTATTTATTTATTTATTTATTTGACAGAGAGAGATCACAGGCAGGGAGAGGCAGGCAGAGAGAGGGAGAAGCAGGCTCCCTGCTGAGCAGAGAGCCGGATGCGGGGCTCGATCCCAGGACCCTGAGATCATAACCTGAGCCGAAGGCAGAGGCTTTAACCCACTGAGCCACCCAGGCGCCCCTCCCTTCCTCTCGTCTTAACCCCCTTCCCCTGTGTTTCGGTGTCCAAGCCGGTGGGAATCAGCTGACGTGGGGACGGGGCTGTACGGCGGGGGTTGCGGGAGGAGCAATGCACCTGCACTGTAGGGAGAGCGGGGAAGAGGCGAGGGTGGGACCTGCTGGCACATGGGGTCCTGCCACCCCCGCCACCATCAGCCCCGAGAAGGGGACTGAGAGTCTTGGAGCATTTCTCCAAGGTCAAGTCTGGAGCGAGACCGGACTCCACAGTCTCCCCGAGTCAACAAACATGAGGAGTCAGAATCTCCATTTCCGCTGTGAAACACACCAGGACGCGAAAGATATTTGAATGCGTTCTTTTATTTATTTATTTATTTAGATTTTATTTATTTATTTTTTTCAGTGTTCCAAGATTCATTGTTCATGCATCACACCCAATGCTCCATGCAATACGTGCCCTCCTCAGTACCCACCACCAGGCTCACCCAACCCCCCACCGCCATCCCTCCAAAACCCTCAGGTTGTTGCTCAGAGTCCACAGTCTCTCATGGCTCATCTCTCCCTCTGGTTTCCCCCCATTCCCCCTTCCTTTCCTTCTCACAATGTCCTCC